>PNEQ01082932.1:5449-50361 GCA_003012365.1 Medauroidea extradentata | reverse complement strand
TCACAAAAAAAATGTTAGTAGTAGTTAGTAGTATATAACCATGTGTAATATTGTAATTTCTGATGTTAATACATTGTATTCTCTTTCAGCAAACCCATTGTACACATAATACTCCATTTGTAAGAGGGGAGCGATATTGTTTTCAGTTATTATTTTCCAATTAATAATGTTAAATCTAATACTTTGCCTTTTTATAACTTATATGTAATATGAGACTATAGCTTCTAATTGATAGTTTTCAAATTAGTTGCCACATATATACAAAACATTTAGTACAGCTGGCGCGATTCGCGATACCACACTCGTTGTGTCTGCCGCGGTCGTGTGGAAGAATTATGCACGCCTTGCACAAGTTCAAGGACACACCGGCCAACCTTCAGAGTACAGCTGATGCTTGTATACAGACTGTCAACTTCAAGGAGGCAGATCCTTCACCTTAGTTATCCGTCTTTCTCTAGTTAGTCCGTCTAAGTAATTCCTATCCACATGGAAGAGTTTAACCACCTTCTCCATACACCCACTGCCAGAAAAATAAATTCCAGAATTGAGTCCATCTATCACATCAATCTCGGACCGGCCTAAAGATCCAGGGACGGATCTTCTTCGAAAATTGGGGGGTAATGTTGCAATATTGCCTGGAAAGCCGGACAGCAAGACATCCGAGCGGCAATCAGGTCAGCGTTGGGAAACCACGGAAGACAGCAACTCACCTTCCCCCTCGTGGTTGCACAATATTGAGGACAAGCACGCCGATATATGTAGCTGTTACCAAGCAAACGAATCGGTCTGTCTGGCTGTCGTCTGTCGTCTGTCGGTCGTCCACCAGCACTCATCAGAACAACAGCAGTGCGGTCCTCCGCCGGGGACTCGGGCTCGAGCCCCGGCGGGTGCGTGCTCGTCCGTCAAATCCGTTTCCTCATCAATCCAGCTTTCGGTAAGGTCGTCAGATCTAGTCATGTGGCAGCAACTCTCAGCTTAATATAATACTTTATTAATCAGTAATATTGCGCTCCCCTCCTAAATAAATAGAACACATTGTAACCTATTTTGTATTCAGAGTACCTGCCATTGTAGTATAGTAAACGCCCGTTTAACAATAACTGTCTCTTAGTCTTTTAACCCTAAATAACATCTAAATAAACCCACAGTGTAGCTACCATCTGAGTGAAACCCCCCAAACTAATAATAACTTATAAACCCCCAATATAATAACGACTTACAAGATAAACCATTTTGTAACAAAATGTATAAACTTAAAAAAAAAAGTCTAATGTCTATACTTTTCACAGTGACATAGGATCTCTTGTGTATGTACAAGGCGAAGTGAATTATGTGTTACTGCCAACCTTAGAGAACTACCTAAGACAAGAATTTTAATTTTCACATGATGGTACAAAGAGCACGACATTTAATTATTTTTGAACGAACCATGGTTCCTAGATAAATTTATGGAATGTGAAGTTATTCAAAATAGCTTAATGTTTAAAATGCTTTTGGCTCAACATGACACTGAAACATATCTTCATTTGCTCGAGTGATTTATTTAGCTAATCTATTAAGACAGTTTCAGATGTACAATAAAACCCTGTTATTAAGTTTTCATTTACTGTGACATACCTACTTTATTAACTAAACAAATAATTGCCCTTGAGCACTGAGAAACGTGTAATTTAATCCTTATAAGTATATTTTTTTCAAATTAATTTAGAAAACTTACTAACAAAGTTCTACTGTATTAGTTATAATGGTAACGTACTTACACGTCTTCGTAATCAAATGCGTTCATTCTCTAGTACGCTACTATGACCATCTGGATAAACTGTTCATTTAAGGGGAAACTAAATTACATTAAGTCACTACCTTTAGCTTCCTGACAATAGTTGGTGCACTCATACACTGCGCAGCTGAGACTAGTGTCTAAATATTATAACAGAACCTGAACTAGGCAGCGCCGCAAAGGTAACACGCTGGACTCGAATTTTGGAAGAAATGGGTTCAATTTCCAGGCTCCGGCCTTCCTCCTGATTTCGGTTTTCCACGATTTCCTGAAATCCCTCAAAGCGACAATTCTTCAACATAGACCATGGACGATTATTCTACCAGTTTCTGTCCTATTGTAAAGTTTCGTGTTCCCGTCTTTAATAACTTCTCTGTTGACTAGACTAAAGCCCACTTATCTTACAACAGCAGACAAATGTTACCGCACAAGACAACAAATTATTGCTGCTCGACAAACACCATGACACCTATACCGGTGAAACCTCGCTTATGGTAACGTCATAGTCTGAGAAAATATAAAAGGAAACCTAAGCATTCGACAACGTATTCTTTAGGTATTGGTCACTCTCCTATCATCTTGGCGATATGGGTTTGATTGCTGGTGGAAATGCTGCATTATTTCCGTATGTTGGAAATGAGGCGGACGTTACAGCTGACCGGATGGTTTCCTCGAGAAAATGTTTCATTCAGCCTTGTGTTATGACCCATGATGTACCTCCTGGGTCAAACATACAAGGCAGCTATGCCTGTCAAGGATTTATATTAAACACTGGACACAATGCGGCAGCGGAACACCACCCCCTCCCTTCCCTCAATTTCACGAGGATACGAATTGCCACACACGGCCACAGAATAAATAGTAATACAGACGTCAAATGACGTGGCGGCTCATTTGGTGTGGGCGAACTTCGCCGCTTATTGGCTGCCGAGACTGTTGATACCAGCCCTGCGTTTGTTTGGCTCCTGCATGTTATGGCAGATTTTCTATTGGTCTGACTGTCGGCTAGCAATGCAGTCACTTTACGCTGGTTGGCGGTAGGTGTTTCGGCAATGTCGCTGGCCAGCGAAGCCATTTTACTGGCGTGCGTGGCTGAGTTCGTCGTCCAAGCTGCTATTTCACTTCTGTATTTCTAAATATTCTGTGACACAGCGTAATATAGGGGCGTGTGACGCTGTCGACTGGGTCTGTCTGCTCCATATCAACGCAAGGGTCACTTCGCCCCCAGTATGCACCAGGACGTCCAGACGAGCGTCGTGACAGCTACGTTACATCAGCCTTAGAAACATGTCTAAGGTGAGACTGTCGACATAACTGTTGAGTGGCTAGCTAACTAAACTTCTACATAATACGACTTTATGACCTGTCTCACTCCGTGATAAACGTAACTGTATTATGTAATATTAAGTCATCCACTTAGAAAATCATAATTTAATAGCCCCCCATATTAGCTGAGTGCCAGTTGAAACTTACCTGTATGCTTATTTATCAAGCATAAAGATTGCATTCCGTCGCTGATCCATCCTCGCCTCTGATCTTTCTCGCGAGCGCACGAAAAATTGATGTTAAATGTTCACCGACATACCTGCACTTCACACTCCTCTAGTACGGAAATATTTAAGCATTTTAGGGAGCTCATATACGTAATATCACATCCGTTTGTTCTTCGATGCCATTTAATCTGTTAACATGGGTTATTTTCAGATTAATGTGAACTGCACAAACATTAAAATTAAAATATTGGAGTGGGGAAGGGTGGATAACCAGACTTAAATGTACTCTTGAATGTCATTGTAAATTTGGCAGTTATTTGTAAAGAATCGGGTGGGTTTATGTGTTCATACATGTTTCGTCTCATCGTTGTGTCGCGTGTTGTTTTTCTGTTCGTGTCTGATATATGCCGTGTTTTTTGTTTCGTCTCTTCGTGTCGCATGTTGTTTTCTGTTCGTGTCTGGTATAATACTGGTTTTGTGTCCCCTCATTGGTGTGTCGATTTTTATTTTTATTTTGTGGGTCATACATTTTTTGTTTGTCCCTTTACCAAAGCAGACCCCAAACCTGTGTTGTCAGCTTTGGTGGTGTCTTGGGTTTTTCTTTTTTTCTTTTTCTTTTCATTTCTTATATGTTTGTCCTTGTTTTTATTTGACCTGATTTCCTTTATAGAATTTTATGTTGTGTATGGATCCTGTTGACTAAAGCATACATTGCTTATTTATGTTTTTCTATTATCTTTAGTTTTCTTTGACAGTTATCTATATCGCACTGGAGTATGTCCAAAAAATTAAATCAAGAAACAAATCACGTTAATTTCGTTTTTATAGGCAAAATGTTTGTATTTGGCCGCATATTAGCGAAAGTGTTTGGCTAGTCGCGATGTTTACATGCACTAATATGCTTCACCTAGTGTCACATATTGTGTCGCAGTGAGGATTCTAACTATACTCGCACTACACTGGTACACAGCTAGGCTGTAGACGCGTAGGAACCCGTTACGTGCCTTAGACGGTAAGGTAGGCCGCCCTCATACAACAATAAATTTAATTAGATATACATGTAGTGAAAGGCAATTAACCCCCGACCATTCGCCGGGGTCCGGAGCGCGTTCCTCTGGCCAGGATCTGCCGGCAATAAAACGTAACAGCAGCGCTTGTAGGTGGCGGTCGCCGGGAGGATATTGAGGAGGAGTAGGGGGGGGGGGATGTTTGGTAATCTGGAAAGGAGAGTCGTAGCGCTGTGTGGACGGGAAACCATCATATCATCTCGATGTTCGTGCATATCTAATACATTCTAAGGCAAATCTCAGCTGAAGGCAATTTCATATGATAACATTTTGCTTAAAATTTCTATCTAATTTATTTAATTAAATTTCTTGAATGCCATGTGACGCCATGCTGACGTCATAACCACCTTTTTTTTTTTTTTTTTTTTTTTTTTTTTTAATTTTTTGAAAGTTTTTAATTTCTTTAGAGATATTCGTTTCGAATAAGTTTGAAATTTTCTTGAATCAAAATATTTCAGCAAAGATAAGAGGTTTTATAACAAAATTAATTCAAATAACATAATAATTGAGTTCTGAATCTAAATTAAGCCATATTAAAATTACGCAGGGCATTAGTTCTTTTAAATGCTATACACAAAAATAATAAGACATTTTGTATTGGTTTTACTAATTTATTTCGTCATACAGGAATAGTAGATAATTGTAAAATATCTATAGAGCGTCTCAACCTTAGATTTGCAGTACAGGGCTTATGGCGCGCGCTGTTGCCAGATCGCAACCACATTTCGAAGTTCGGGAGACATATTGCTTCCAAATTTTGAGTTGTAGAATATTATATAACCTTATATTTTTTAAAACTGGTATATTTTAACACGTTTAATTTTGAGCTTCAAAATACGTATCAAATTATATTTTATATACCTTTAAAATAAGAAATATTTCATATACTTCACTGATACTAATTCACTAGATTAATAATTACGGGCAATTCGTAATGAAAATATTCGTATCATATATATATTTTTTAATCATTACAACTACTCCCGATAAAACGAGAGATTTCGTCCATAAGAGTAGCGACTGTCTGAAGACAAATATGTGGTTGGGGTAACGTTGATGATTATGAGATCGATGACGAAAAAACCAAACGTTGTGTAGAAGCGGGACAGTCTGGCTATTTTTGTTATTATTAACTTTTGTTCAAATTGCATTTAAAGTTAAGGGAATTTTATAAAACAATAGAGTAAAAACGTTTGGCAGTGATGTTGATTTAAGGAACGATCCCTCACTTCCACTACTTTTGTGACATTTTATTTGTTATGCCAAAACGAGAGCAAATAAATGTGTCTGCCAGTATTGCTTAAATTATTTTTACTGTGATTATACTGTTATTTCAATACATACACTTAAAGTGGAAACTGATTATACACTTAACTGAATTTTCGCCGAAACCAGGTATTTTTTATCCTTAACAAAACAGAAGACGAAGTAGATACTCTGCAAGTAACTAGGTGACAGATTGTTATAACATTTTTATAAAATTTATATAATTTGTTTTAATATTATTGCCTTTTCAATAAGCAAATAAATTACAACTACCACACAAGGAGCGGAAATGATCGATCATATGGCCTTATATTCATTTAGGAGAATTTTGTTTGCCTTTCATTTTCGGTTTCAACTTTTCAGGTTAATCAGATGTACGACGTTGCTGTTGTTTCTTCCAAAGATCATAAATGGTTCGTTTGGAACAGCTTGTTGCTTTGAAAGCTTCCTTTATTGCATTAATAGCACTTTAAGTAAGCTATGTGAAAAAAAAAACTGGAATATGTTCAACACAGCATTTCGCTCCCTCCCTCGTAGCTTATCTATATTGTGTCCTTTTGGGGATTTTACCTTCCTTTCAAATAAATGTTAGCCAAAAACACACATTAACAAAATTTTTGCTCCAAAATAATACACTGGACACAACGAATCACGTGGCCGCGAGACACTTCTGGACTAGTTTAAGACACGGACGAAACAATCTGCTGACTTAAAGAAGACGGTATGTTATTTACAATTCTATCGTGACAGAACCTTTCAGTCAGTAAAGATAACGGAACTTCGAGTCCCCGTCAGATGTCTTGGCATGTAGGGGGAGCGCGCTGACCTAGGGCTATATAAAGGACCTAATACGCAACACATTTGACGCTATAAACAAGAAAACGGTTGAAAGTTTCATGCTGTTGCTTTTAAAAATAAATTCAGCTCATTATTAACAATTTCCTCGCTTTCATCCCTCACCTAAAGTTAACAATAAAAACGTTTCTCACTGACCAATATTTTAATGTTTCATACTGTAATCAAACGCACATAAGGTTAGAAAAAGAAATGTTTATACATTTAAAAAAGGAAATTTTTTATTATTCTTTGTTTCGTTGGCGTCCAGATATATTAGGTTAAATAACATAAAAATGTGAATACAATTTTACAATTAATTCTTAAGTTGTGATATATCTATTTAATGATTCATGAAAACAGTATAAGTAGATAGTATTTATTTCCCGAATTTTTTAAACCTCTTAGAACAGTAAGAATAATGAAACAAATATATCACCTGATGCGCGTTTAAATGTTGTACAATATGCGATGATTTTAAGATCAGAGCTGCATTATTTGGATTTTTGGCAACAATGCGCGCCGAAACAAGGGCAGTGCTTACGGGACCGTGCATCAGAAAGAGTGAGTGAATGCCCGTATAACTCTGTCCTGTAATCTAAGCGTGAGACGCTCTTTTATTTTTTTAGAGTATATACCACCAGCGCTGAAGACCCAGATGTTAAGTGCTGACCAAAAACGTTTAAATTTTATTAAAATTTTCTTTGAGTGGCGTAACAGAAGTGGTCGTTACTATCGGACGCTATTCAATATCAAGTAAGCACCCTTGAAGCTCTGGTTATAGGCTATTCTTTTCAAAACCGTTGTATCTTTAGACTTTTAGTTATATAAACAGAATAGTGCAGGTATTAAACAAGCATTTATTTTGGGTTTAATTCTTAATTTTTACCATGGTATGATACCCTGGAACTTGGGTAGTCTCCCCATACGATACTTATTTATTAATACTTAATTTTTAACGAAGCTGTTTACACATGCCAGCAGTCATACTCGGTTACACGTCTCGTTCACGTATGCCATCAGTTCGTACTGCGCAACACTACTAAACACAAGATATACACCCACATTTCAACGCGTTGCGTCGGGACTTACATTAATTGCATTCCGGATTTTGTGATATGAATTTTTTTGTGGGATACAAAACTATTTTCTAAGTTAAATGTACTTGTATTTAAGATATAAACAGGGGAAAGGGTATAGAAACGCCTTCATATAATATGATCAGAAAACATTAATTCAATTTCCGTTTTCAAAGGCAACAAAAAAAAATGTTTGGTTGCTGTACGTAATTTTAATCTCCATGATTCGTAAAGTATTTCCTACCTTTAATCTGTTTTAAGGATTACATGACATGCTTACGGAATTTGGGGGCTACTTAGCAATATTTTTTTCTCGACGCTTTCAATGAGAACAATTTTTTTTTTCCGTTCTACTGCAGTCTGCATTACTTAGGACCACGGTCGTAGAAGAACAGGTCTGGACACTCGCCTATCTACCAATGTATTTTGCTTGACCCCCTTGTTGTTTTAGTTCGTCAAGTTACCGAGAATGTCGTACTTTTTGGCGCTGTTTTCCGGGCGGTCGGACTCAAACTCTATCCACTTTTTTCCATTGTTAAATTTATAAGGTAAAATAAAGATTGCTGGAGCCTTTTCTTAAATTTGTAAGCGAAGTAAGTATTTCATAAATTGATAAAAAAATACGTTTTGATAAATTGTTTATCTTAGTGGGGAGGAAGTAGGCGGAGTTTGAGTTCGACCGCCCTAACTGCAGCGCCAATAAAACACAATATTTCGGTAACTTGGTGAACTGCAGCCAAACAACAAGGGGGTCAAGTTTCCAGGCGAGTGTCCAGACCTGTTCTTCTACGACCGTGCTTAGGATCATCTAACAAGAAAAAAGCTAAAAACAGGTCTGAAACAAATAATATATTCGAAACTATAATTATTTATGCTTAGGCTTGTTTCGAGATGATACTACAGAGGTTAAAAAATGTACTGATAAACAAGTTTATTTCTTATTCATGTCAATTGGATTATTTAATTTTTTTATTCCACTAATTTGAACCAAAATACAGACACTTAATTAAATATGTTACACTCACAAGAAAGTACCCTCAAACATACGCACACACACGCTACACACATCACAGAGAGGTAGGCCACTTCACTAGACTCTTATTTCTATACACCGGTTTGCTCGAGGCACTACACTAAATTTTTACTTAAATCTTAAATTTGGATCCATTGTATGAACCTTGAGTCTACGTGTAGTAAACTGAACAACAGAAACCGCAGAGTCCTGTATTTAATCCCATTTATTTCTTTAAACATATTTGAAAATATTTAGTTGCAATAGACATTTTTTCTTTGTTAATTTTTATCTTCTTGCTTAGATCAGATATGCCGTTTTACTGACTGGCTATTAATATTAAATGGTAAACTTAATAAAATTTGATGTTCATTAAACATAAAGCACTTTACTGATTTGGTTCTAGTAAATTGTGTATTATTATTTTAACAGTACTGTATAAATAATGGTACATTGGTTAGCTACCATAGTGAAATTTTGCTCTGCTGTGTAATAATACGATGACGTAATACTAAATTTGTTTTGTGAATAAGTGGGATGCAATTAAGTAATGTCTGTAGAGAATCAAAACATTTCTTTGCTGTACTACAAACTGCGTGCCGTTAAATTTATAACACGATTAACTGCCAAGTATCACGGGCCATAAAACTTGAGTAGGTTTTACTAACGGCGAGACGTAATAAGAAAACACACAAACCTATTTAGTAACCAGTTGGCTAACCTCAGTAATTAGGAGCAGTTTTTCTGCCCACTTTCCCTACGAAAATTGGGCTTACGAGATCATCGTTCTGTCTCTGCCTCTGTTTCTCTCTCTCTTTATGATGTCCGTGTGTGTAAGCGCGCTCGCGAGCATGTTTCTTGATAAATATGTTAAGCCATTACATATCATTGAATTTCACCAATGCTATTCGTAGAACTTTCTAAGGACTTATAGACATTTAAAGTTTTCAACTCCCTCGAATGGAATGAGACCGTAATAGGCAACTAGGCCTAATACAGGATAGGAAAACAACTCCTTCAAAAGCTTATTTCCAAAGGTGGCCTTTCAAACTTGTCCTAAGTCTGGAATTTAAAATCAACTTTAACCAAGCGTGGTATGTTGTAAATCCTAACGTGATACTCAGATATGACTTAAGCGTTACTTCTTTTGCACGACATTTTTGGAAGTGTGAGAAAGGGAGGGAGAAAGATAAATCTCCCCGCGATTATTTCATTAATTTGTCTACCAATTTATGTAACATTTAGAGTAGAAGTTAACTAGAACTCCTACAATAAGATAAGTCATGTACTTCAACCATTTACACACCCCTAACATCAAAATAGTACTCTTTCATACATTCACAATAAATTAGTACGCAGTACATTTGGAACTAAAACACCGATTTGAAACTTTGTTTAGTGATTGAAGTTTTTACATAGTCCACATTAAAATCAAGAATCAGCAGCCAATTTCAGGTTAACAGCACACGAGCCAGTAATAAAACAATTTCCATCAAATTTACCAAATCAAGCAGTGCTTCATGACTGCAGAATGGGGAAAAAAAAATCTTTCTTGAAAATGAAAGCGAATGAAATGCAAGCTAAGCAAGAAACAAGAGGGGTTATTCAAAATGATCTGGACACTTTCAAGTGTTTGTAAAGCATGTTTTGTATTGAGATAAGATATCATACGAGTATGTGTATCAAATCAGCAACTAAAAAAGTTTATTTTTTGTTACAGTGACCTACAGCAACAGTATCCACAGACTACAAACATGGCTTAGCAGATAATCCATCTACGAGTGGGGAAATAAATTAAAGGAAACTGCATGCCTTTGTAAAGGCGAAAGTAGTGGCAGGCCATCAACATCTGAGGAACAGGTTGGTTGATTGGATCAGAGAACCATTCCTTAGAAGTCCACAAAAATTACCGTCTCGTACCAACCCCCCACTAGTAATTATTGCAAAAAAACTAACTGTGTGGGATATACTGAGAAAACGTCTGCCCATGAATTCATATCAGCTGTTCCAAGTCATTTCTTATAGCGACAAACGTTTGCTGGGACAATTTTGCTGTGATTTGCAGCACTTTATGAAAGACGATGATATCTCCCACAGGTTGATTTTCAGTGATGAGACTACCTTACACTTCAACGGTGCAGTATACCGATACAACGGGCGAGTATGAAGAGCAGAGACTCCCAATGCTGTTGTCGACCATGTCCGTGGATCGTCATAGATTAATGTGTTTTGTGCTTGCTGTGAGAGAGTGAGAGATTATGGTCAGCGCTTAACATGGAGGTCTTTAGTAGTGGTGAAGGGTGACATGAGGTAAGTATGGAGCAGCACCGGAATGAAAGGGTGGAGGAAACGGGAGGTCCTCGAGAAAACCCGCCGATTAATGGCATCGTCCGGCACGATTCCCACATGCGAAAATCCGGAGACCGACCTCGCCGGGAATCGAACCCGGATCGCCTCGGTGGGAGGCGAATGGTCTGACCATTCGGCTAACGCGGCCCGTTTCAGCTGTGGACCATGCCGCAATGGTCTACTTGCATAGGATTTAAAATTATATATATGTACATATATATATGTATTCACATAAAATATGAATATAATATAAATATTTTTTGTTAAAAGTGTTTTGTTTAGTTAAACGACACATATAACAAATATCAAAACAGCTACCGTCGCAGCGCTGACTGAACACAGGGCATACATCATTAACCTGTACCGCGTCTTAATACTCTGGCAGTCACCTATCACTGAAGTTAGGTAAGTAAAGTAGCTTCGAGTATGGTTACTTGGATGGGTGATCGTCAGGGAACACTTGTGCATATATGAAAACCGGTATGGATTACCATAAACAACACCGCAAGTACAAGGCAGAAGAATATGAAACGGCTGTTTAAATCTTTATGGCTTGCTCCTCAAATTTCACGGCTTGCGTTCGCTGCGGTCCCGAAATTCACTTATAACTCGTTAAATTATTTTTTATGTGACAACATGTTTTGAATATTTTGCACTACGTTTTCTATGACTTCAATTCGAACAGTGTTCATATTATACTTTCCTGTAGTTAGTATGTAATACAAAAAAAAAATTCTGAGATATCAGAAAAATTAGTTATAATCTCTGGATAAATAAACCTGCTGCTTATATTTAAAATTATATATTTATTTGTTCATACATGTTCCAACATCTGTATGTAGATTTTAATGCTCTTTGAATGCTGCAGCTCAGTGCTTTCAGAGCAACTTTCGCCAATTTTTTGTTAAGTGTCATTTGTATTATGGAGTTATATATAAAACATTTACAGTGAATGTATACAGAAAACGACATATTATAAATTAAACACAAGAAATTGTTCACTTTAAAATGCTTTAATGCGGCAACCATTTATTGGTCTCACCAACGTTAATGACTCTAAACCATTTCTTCGTTAGTTCTTTACAAGACCTTAGAATACTAACATGGTTTGCGAGTAGAACAATTATATATGTCGTACATACCACACCATTTAAACAAATATGCCCTATGTCCGACCAAAAATACTGCTTCAGACACGACAAATGCCGGCTGGTGTACTGGCTAATGACGTCATAGCGGTAGCCTTGTTGTGGCGAACTGTCCAAATCTTTTCTATTAGTACGAAAATCGGGGCGGTCTCTGAGGCATTCCGTATATATTTTAGCACTTGCTATATTATCTGAACGACGGCCTTGTAAGTACTTAACAAAATGTACTGTTAGCACGCTTTAACTAAAACAGTCCAGTGGTAGTTACTTATATCTAATTGTTCCTAGAAAATTTAAAGTTTAATCATTTTGAACTGAAAAATATCTGCTTTGAAATTCGTTGACAAACTAAATTCCAATTTTACGAAAGTCTATTACTCAAAATATTAAGTGCTTATAGACTATGTTATGATATGTATCATGTCAGTTTCTATCACACTTTAATTAAAACAGTGTAGGCATAATGTGACGCACGAAACGTTGTAAAATTTGTTTTATTGATCATGTTTTCATTTTTAAATTAGGCCTACGTACATAATATACTTTCAGTATTGTATAATATGTTTCTGATGTATTTCAAACTTTTTATTTGATTGTATCTTAATGATATTATATTTAGTACTTCAAAATGTTTCGCACCGTCGCATTGGGGGATAGTGCTCTCTGAAAAAATTAGCTTTAATTTTATTCATAAATCAATACCAAATCGATACTGCCCAGGAAACGTATTAGGATATAATATAGTAACTTACCATCCGAAAATTTCTGCGCGAGAGGTTTACTGATCATAACATTCTTTTAAAATGAAAAAAAAACGCGAGTATTTTTTAAATTCGGTTATCATGGAGGTCTATATATTATCATATTTAATTTTTTTTTAAATTACCGTTTTCCATTTTTGTATATTTAGTGGTTTCAAACCATTATTTTTCTAAAAACAGTTTTTAAATTTTTGCTCGAAAGTTAAGTATACTACCGCATAGTGCTATATAACTAAACGTCCGCTGATAAAATATCTACTCGGTAAAAAAATCTCATCGAATTTTGATAAGTAGTTCAGATTTTATTGACGATTGAATACTCCAGTCGTCCGCTCGAGTGTGTGAGATATTTTGGTCAGCGCTCAACATCGAGGTCTTCAGCGCTGGTGAGGGGTGACACGATGTGAGTTTGGAGTAGCACCGGAATGAAAGGGCGGGGGAAACGGGAGATCCACGAGAAAACGCACCGACCAGCGGCATCGTCCGGTACGATCCCCACATGCGAAAATCCGGGGACCGACCCCGACGGAAATCAAACGCGGATCTCCTTGGTGGGAGGCGAATGCCGTCCGCTCGACATCGTACCTTTCCATACCCCTTAAGGGCGCGGTCTACCACAATTTTTGTCATCATTATTTTACTTTGTATTAGTACCAGCTATTTTTTTCTTGTTTTAGACACAAAATGTGACTAAATTTGGCTCTTGTGAAATTTTTTTATCTTTCATAGTTTTCGCGTAATGGCTTGTTAAGTCACATTTTTGCATGTTTCCGTTTTAACGACTACACTAAAACCAACTGATATACCAAACTCAAAAAAATCACTGTGGATAAAGACATCGCAGGCTACAATGACATGCTCATAAAATTAAAGAATAAACATTATTTGTATTTTAAAAAAAACATTGAACTTTTTAAATTTTTATTTTCAGTTTCAGAAATTTTTTAAAATTCAAATAATTTTTATTCTTTAATTTCATGAGCATGTCATTGTAGCCTGTAATGTCTTTATCCACTGTGATTTTTTTGAGTTTGGTATATCAGTTGGTTTTAGTGTAGTCGTTGAAACGGAAACATGCAAAAATGTGACTTAACAAGCCATTACGCGAAAACTATGAGAGATAAAAAAATTTCACAAGAGCCAAATTTAGTCACATTTTGTGTTTAAAATAAGAAAAAAAAATCTGGTACAAATAAAAAATAAAAAAATGGTGACGAAAATTGTGGTAGCCGCGCCCTTAAGAACTTTCAAGTAGAATACTATTTGTTTGAAAAAGTTATCTATGTAAATTGATTATTTCAGAAAATTAGTAACATTGATCCCTGATTTAAACTCTTGCTGCAAGCAGGATAGGCAGAGTAAAACAATGTTCAGTTACCGTAATAAGGTTAGAGCGACAATATTCTACAGTGCAGTCAGTTATGTGTCGAGGCCAGTAAGCAGACTGCAGCCGAGCTGTACGGCCCGTCTCTGTCAGTTCTGCAGTTGATTGTATAGAGGAGTCGATGTGAAGGTACGAGGTATTTTAATGCTATAAAGACTGTTAAGCCATTATACATTTACGACACTGCGCCACTGAAGTGGACATTAGCACAGTCTCCACCGCCCGAGTGATGAGGCAACAAATAAAAAAGCAAAGATAATAAAACCGTGTTTGCGCATCGGCCCATTTCTTGGGAGGAGAGCGATGAGCGTGTTTCAGGAAGGTCTCGACGTGTTCTGCTCGTAATTGGTATCAGCGTCTGCTGAGCGACCTCGTAAAACTTGCCCGCAAGGCACGGACTCTCATGGGAACGCACACATCTCATATGATGCCACTTTCTTCTGTCTTACGAAAGAGATCTGACTCATTCACGTTTCAACTCTCGCCGGTTGGAAGTCTTCTCGTAGTAAGGATATCATGTTTACGCAGATGTATTCCATTCCACAGCACGTCTTGATCACGCTCTAAGAGGGAGAGGTCTTGACATGGCGTAATGCTTTCCAGTAAGAGAAAGTGACTCCCTTTTTGCCGCCTGGGGGTGTTAAATATTTACAATTACTTACATAAAATTATGTTAATATGGTAAGCTGTTATTGTAGATGTGTGTTTCGTATTCATAAGTGCATTGACATGTGTGTGGGACTGTTTATATAAGTCGTCTAAAAAAAATATTATGTATTATTTTAGGATACAGTATGCGACTTTGTGAAGTGTACAATGTATACATTTTTTGGAAACTAAATTTTATGACTGAAAATGTGCTCCAACATAAATTTCATATACATTCATCGGATTTTAATTTTTTTTCTTTTATGGCATAGACAATTCCGATAACGACTACACATTTTAAACGGTGAAAACTTGCTAAGCCAATTACAAAACAAGACCAATCCTCCACTAAAAGACTACTATCGCTGCGACCAAAAAGGAGTCATATATCACTCTTCCGTGTCAAGACATTACCTTCATAGACCGTGGTCTTGGTTCAAAAGTAACCACTGTTAATACTGAATAATGTTTTGAATACGAAGACATTCTCTTTAGTTGACAAGAAAAATTTTATCCCCTTTCTCTACCTCGACTTATCTTTACCGAATGCAGTAAGTAACAATAATTGTTACGGAGGCGATATTTTTTTCCGACGCGCGATGAGGATGCTCCTAGCAGCTGACAGGTCTTATGGCATTGTTTAACTTTTTAGTATAGAAAAATAGGTTAACAAGAAATCATTGCGAACTTCATAAATTTGGATCCACTGTCGACAGCCTAGAAGAGTAGGTCGCCACAGTCTGCAATGATAAGGGACTGGCCTTGACTGCTGTTGTTATTTGACTTGATCAAGTTTGGCTCTAAGGCTGACATTCATAGCCATATCTGCGAGGAGGATGCACGCCACATTCTACACGGTGGCAGAAAACTATGTTCTTAAACAGTTTGTGTGCTTGCGCGTCACTAGAAGTCCGTACCTATCCTACCCGACTCGCAACCGCAAACTGCTCTCAAGGGCAGACAATATGGCTGATAGTCGATTGATAAATTTGCTGTTCGCCTCGAAAACGTTACTATAATACTTAATAACATAAAACAGAGTTTTCATTTATTATTTACTTTTTAATTTCACTTAAATAAATTATTTCCTTCCGTTGTTTCGTACGAAGATTGTGTTTCAGTTGTACCAAAGCACTCCTGGTGAAATATTTACATGAATGTCCACCATTTTATAGGCTGTACAGAATAAACTGAGCACTGCTTACAATTTTCTGTGAGCCATTATGCCTCCATCTTTACTACTTTAAATACGAAAACTTCCATGTAACTAACAACTAGTTTGAAAATGTCACAACTCTCAAAACTTTACTTGTAAAACCTTAATAAATATTTTTTTTTTACTATTATAAGAGTTGGGAAGTGCTGCTCACTGTAAAGTGAATCATCTATACGGCCTCTCGGTCTCGCAAACGCAGCATTTAGCGAGACAAGCAAAATTCGTCTATGAATGCGCAAAAGTATCCCGACAGTAGTTTACGAGTGAGCGCGGACACATTTCTATCCCTTATCCGCGATTAGTTTGCGGGCTTGTAACGAGAATGTTAAAAGTATCAGTTGAAGTTGTAGGCTGTTTACGATGAAAGTAGCGCATGAAGACACCTTTAGCAAGAAAGGAAATCCAAAAAATTATGTTATTGTGTTCCCAGACGTAAACTTTTCAGTAGAGTGTAATCTGTATACTGTGTTTGTGGATGTAATGTTACTTTTATACAATATGAGTCATAACGGAGTGTATTAATTTTTAGCAATGAGAGCTTATTAAAAGCTAGAATAATATGTGTTTTTAATGTGTTCGTGAAGTAAACATGGTGGGAGTAATGTAATCCCGAAAATCTATTGTAAAATTTGTATACATGAAATCGAAACCGTCTGGGCCTTTCATTGTTTTGACACTGTTCGGTGTCGTTACTTAATAGCAAGTGGTAATTTATATTTAAGAAATTAAATTTTAGTCAAATTATAGAGTAGCATTAGCTGGTACCCGCAACTTCGTTTGGAGGGGGAGGGGGTTCAATTTAATGCGATAATATGCCTGAAACAAGAAATGTTTTGAAAAGTGCTAAATGGGGCAAAATGAAGCTAAGGTCGGTTTTAGAAACATTTCAAAAAGAAAAAAATTGTTGCATCAAACTTTTTGGGTATCCCGTTCTCCTTCTGTGCTTCGTTTTGCTCTCCACCTACCCCAAAGAATAATTTGTTTTGGTAGACATTTTCGCGGGTGCACGCACAACTCGTCAAAAATGTTTATAATTAAATTTTTTTTTCGGGTAACCCGTTCTGCCCCTATATATTTTGACCCGCCTCCCTCAAAACGTTAATTTTTTTTGACAGAAAACTTCGTAGACTCACCAACAACTCACCAAAGTTTTTTAGTTTTTTTTTAATTTAGTTTTTTCGGACATCCCATTTTGACGGGGGTTGGGGGGGACGCAGCCCAATTTTTTTATCGCTTTCGCAGAAACCTTTGCAGACGACGCACGCACAATTCAACAAAAGTTGATTTGTTCACTAAATTTTTGAATATCCTGTTCTGTCCATCTACCTCGTATTGCACCCTCCCCTTTTTTCTTTGCAGAAATTTTCGGGAGTGTTCGCAAAACTTACCACAATTTCATCTCCATATGATGACTGGTAGGCTATAGAACCGCATAGAAGACGAACGATCATTTTTGCGATATAAGATAGCAGTCTGTCCGCAGCATTGTCCGCGTGTATTACTCGTAACAGCAAATATTTACTTCAACTGAAGGACCTCTTTGTACGCCACATTAGTAGCTCGGCCATAAAGTGTTAGGATAACCAATCTGCAGGTTGAGCTTATTCTGCAGCAGGTTAAGTAGCTATAGCTGTCGTTAAGTTTATCCCTGCCACTCTTAACAATTGTCTTATTTACAGTCGTAGCAAAACAGATGAATACGAGAGAGTATTCGGATGGTATAAGTAGTATTATGTAAGATATTTTAATGTTAGCTGCAATGGGAGTTTGCAATTATAATTTATTGGTTTGTAGACATACGCCATTGCTCGTGTTTTGCTGATCAAACCTGTGTTGAAAGACAAAGTACAAAAAGAAGGAAAACAAACAAATATAAAACACACTCAAAGTAAAAAAAAGCAATCCCAGAGGAATTGTGTCAGTTTTTCCCTATTTTTAATTGCTATATTTATATTTTGTTCTTTTTTGTACTTTGTCATTCAACACAGGTTTGGTCAGCAAAACATGAGCAATGACGTATGTCCACAAACCAATAAATTCTCATAGTATTATGTAGTGCGATGACTCATTAACCTCGAGCACGACCTTTGATGATAGTGCCCTCAACACCTCCAATCATAGACAAAGAAGCCTACAGTCTAAAGTTCATCTTAATATATAAAATGAAGTGTCCTGACACACTCACTCACTCATCAACGCACAGCCCAAACCGCTGGACCTAGAACCATGATATTTTGAGGGAAGTTTCCCCTTGCCCCGTAGGCACCAACTAAGAAAGGATTTTTTGAAATTCGATAATTAAGGGGGTGAAAAGGGGTTAAATATGCTTTAAAAGAATCCTTGATATCTCATTAACAGGAAATGCTATCATACATTTTTTTAACTTCATAATATTACCCAAAGAAATGCATAATCGCCAATTTTTCGATTTTGCGAAATTAGAAAATTAAAGGGGTGAAAAGCCGTAAAATGTGTTTTTCATTAATCCATGATTTCTCCTAAACCATTTCAGATAGTGAAGTGATTTTAAAAAAATTATGCTTAAGTAAATATCTAAACAGTATTTTTACAATTTTTCGAAATTAGTTCTTGAAAGCTTTTAAAAAAATAATACGTGTTTTAAATATTAATCCCACTTACCTCCTAAACCAGTGGAAATATTGAAATGCTTTTTGCTTTAAAATAAATCTTACGTAAATATTTAAAAAAGTAATTCCAGAATTTTTCGAAATTCGTCCTTGAAAGCTGTTAAAAAAATAAAATGTGATTTCAAATAATCATCTGTACCGCTTATACCCGTTGAGATATCGAGATGATTTTTTGATAAGCATTAAGCTTATGTAAATATCTACAAATCAAATTCAGGTTTTTATGAAATTCGAAAATTAAGTAGGTGAAAAGCAGTAAAATGTTACAGTTTCCCGAAAAAAGAGAATGATCACGGAGAAATAGTTCAATAGTCGTTTCATTTTGCCAACTTACTCATAAATAAAACCTCTTTGGACTGTAGCCTTCACATACGAAAGAATTATCACGGCCTGCCTTTAAGCAATCACTCAGGTATTGTATAAAGTTTGGGGTGTAGGATGGATGCGGTTACGGGTTCGTATCCCGTGCAAGACTTTGCGATGGGAATTAATATGACGTCATACGAGCATATTGCGCGCGCTCTTTACGCTGAGCTAAGGCAATTTATAGTTCACTGTTATTGAGTACGCTAGCTGTTGAATGCCTTCATCACATGTTTTATCCAGAGTTACTCTTTACATTACATAATTTTACGCCGGCAACGCCGCAGCCGGCCGGCTAGTTAAAAATAAATAAAATATTAAGTTACTGGACACATAGAGGTTGTACGACCATATGTAATGATATTACTGCAGAATGTTAACTTTCGTAAAAAATTACTTCTCTATGGCCGTACTTGCTTTTTTGGATCGTCTACTTTGAAATAGTTACATATACTACGTTCCCCTTCCCCCCAGCGTATTTGAGAGTAATTTTCTCAGTATAGAAATTGAGATAATTATTTTTTGTATTTTACTTACGTAAGTATTGTTCTGAAAAAAAAATCAATATCTCAACTGGTTAGATATCATGGGATAAATGAAAACCAATTTTAAGCAATTTTCACCCCTTCAGTAATAGAATTTTGTAAAATCTTACCATCACACGTTTAACATTTGTACAAGTATCCTTTTGTGGAGAAAACCACGACGATAACCGATTGAGTCAAAGCGTAGTCGACGATTCATTTAAAACATATTTCATTTGAGACAAACAGTAATTTTTGTAAGGTTTTTATTTCTTGTTCCCCGTTTGTCTCGGTTATTCTTAGTATATTTTTGCCATAAGTTGGTATAAGTAATGTTACTAAGTTACGTAGCAAGTTTTAATTATTTTTATATGGTGGTATTATGGAAGTAATTTTAATGTGTAGTATTACATAATAGTGTTATTTATAATTATGTAACGTATAATTATTCCGGCGAACCTCTAAATGGTATATTTGGGCAAACCTGAAGTGAAATAGACTTTGACAAAAGAACAGAGGTGCGGTGCGAGGCAACAGCTGAGTGCGAAGGCAGGGACATAAGGAAAAAGAGGAGTCTTGAAACAGAAGCCGACCGGGACGTATGCATGTGATTCGCAGAGTCCGTGGTGCGCGACATACTGCCTCGAGAGAGAATGGGGGAGTGGTTAAATACGTCTCACAGAATTATGGTAGTGAAGGCGATATTGTTTTTAGATGTTACCCCAATAATGAATGAGTGCGTTGGTATGCCGGTGAAATTGCAGTAACCGGAATTTACATGCAAATTATGTGGTATATTTGCATGAACGTCGTGTAACTTCGAGGGACTACGAGACTACCACGCAAGGCGTCCACTTAACAACGGTCAACGAGCGCCATGAAGGGAAGACTTCCTCAGGTCAAACAGCAGGCTTCTGAGAGGTTAGTCTCTACCACAGTACGTGAGCAAAACCAGCATACAAGGTAGGAAGAGAAACGACTGTTACTTTTTACTGTCTACTAGAAGTGAACTTTGCCTCACGTCATTGATTCGCGAAAATAGTGTGCGGCTAGTCTGCGCCAGCTGGTAACTTTTTGCAAAACGGAAAACTAATTTTTGAAACTAAGAGGTTTGCCAAGGATTAATAACGAATGGTGGAACTTTGATTATAAATCCGGTACCGGTACATTGTTTTCTTGGAACTGAATATTTATATTGTAGTTTATAATATTTTACTAGGCATCGTTAACAGATGTGTACAATATGTTGATTTGTTATAGCATTTGAAATATTAAATGCAGTTACAGTATTGCCGTAATATATTTAAATCGTTAATCAATACTCCGTTCAAATGTCCCTTTTCAGGTTGTTCGTCCCGTTAGTCATATTTTTGTTAAATTTTGGGGGAGGTGTCAATACAGAGAGTGAGGCACTTGAGTGTACCCCCAAGGAAGGGAGAACAACTCACATTCCTTCACAGCCCTAAAAGTTTGAATTTAGAAAAGTTAATCTATTTAAGGACATTTACGTGTTCACCAACATACAGCGAAAATCAACTCTATCTCGACGGGTTCGATAGCACTCATTGATTTATATAAAATACATTCCACATCTTTTCACCCCCTTAGGGTTCGAAGTTCGAATTTAAAAAAAACTTTATAGACAATTAAGGTTATTGTATGGGCGTCAAATTTAAGTGGAAATCGTGACGATAACCCCTTGGAATTGAGATATATAGACGTTTCGTAACTTTTCACCCTTTTAGGTGTCAAATTTCGAAAATTTATAAACTGAATTTGTGGTATATTTAATTATGCATTAAACTTAAGGCAAGAAATCGCTGTTCTATCCAGTGTGAAGTTTACAGATTGTATAATCATGACCACACATCCTTCTGTGAAGAACTGGTTCGAATACTGAAATAATTTATGCCCATGGTGGAAAAATTGGAAGGCGACTTCAAACTTCTTGTGCTAAGAAAATTATATAATTTTTTTTTTTCATGAATATGTACTTTGTCTATAAAATAGGTGAGATAAATAAAACATTCCATATTTTTCCGAAAATGAATTGAGGTAACAAAGTTGTAACTTTCATGTAGCTTAATCGATCAAAATAAAGAAATTAATGATTAAATGAATCCTTACATCGCGATAGGACTTTGTAATTTGAAGCGAGTTGTAAGTATAAAAAAAAACAATCACTTTTTATCCCCAGAGTTGGCTATTCGCTGCAAGAGTCGCAGCACTAGTGTTTCTATTGTTAATGTAGTCTAAAGTATTGTGAATGAACAATCGTAACGTTGTAAATGTGTGATTAGTATAGTGTAGGGATGAGGGCATAGAACATAATCTTCTTGAAATTAACAGCGCTTTATTATGAAAAATAAGTATGTATATTACTGTTTTATTAAACTTCAAAGTACCCTTTACTCATCGAGGTCAAGAAGAAAACGATTCCTTCAACTTTGAATGCTTATTACCTGTACGTAAAAGGCATCATGTTTTCTTCAGATAATGTTACATTTCCTTAAAAGCTAACAAACAAATTTCAATTTGTAAATTTTCACATTCAACCTATATAGTTTAGAGGCAAAACAGTTTTTCCCATCTTCCCAAAAGTTGACCAAAGTGGGATCTTTACCTTCTTCCTCTCATCAATTCAATTGTATTAATAACGTTTATTTTATTGGTTTATTTTATTTTATTGATTTATTAATTGGTTTATTATAAAAAAATATATGCTCGTACATATACTAAAAAGTTGAAATCATAAGCTTCTTATTGTATTAACGAATGGAATAGTGAGCATTTTAATTACTTACTATTTGAAGTACAGGAATATGCGTATAATGCTGCAAATTTAAATGGCAATAAATAATTGATTGCATGACTGTATGTTGATAGTCTATAGTAATAGTTTCATACAGTTTGTGATATTTTCAGTCAGTTTAGTTTGTAAGATGATCGTAATAAAATTTTCTTATGTTATTCTTATTTATTTTAACCCCACCTTAATATTTGTTCATAGCAGCAATTTTTTTTCTAATAATAGCACAGATAAACATAACGTGCTATCCAAATAAATTTTAAATATAATTTTTTAATATAACTTTACGTATAATAATTTAATGTATAATTTTGTGCATAACGTTTTTACAATTTATATACAATTTTATATATAATTAATTTATAATTTTACTTATAATTTCATACATATATTTATGTATAAATTTGTATGTTAATTTTCATATATTGTTTTGTACAGTAGTTTTAGAATATTATCCCATTTGAGCATTAATAACAAATACATGTGTTCTCTATTGTATTATTTGTTAATAATGCTGAAATGGGTTATGAAACTACTGTACAAATCAGTATAGTTATAGTATAGGTAACAGTCTTGATTTGAAATTCCCGCCTTACAGGCAAATTTAAACCGCGCGCGGTTTTTGTTAGTTTGATTCACATCCGCTTTTGTTTGACAACGTGAAAGTTTCCGTTCTATAATTCCTCTGTATTATATGGGTTGTGCTCGAGGTAAATCAGTCATCATACCATGTACATTACTTCTACCATGCGAATACTCTCATATTCAAGGTCTGTACTGGTTTGACTGTAAATTAGGCACGGGACAGTCGTTAAGAATGGCGTTTTTTTTTTTTTCACGTGGGCAGCTATAGCTACTTAACAAAACGTAACTGGTGTGACAAATCCCAGTACATAATTTAAATAATAAAGTAGCTGTTTTTTATTTGTCGCAGTTTTCTTCGACATCCCCTTAGAACAAACACCCTAAGGGGCTGGGGAACGAGGTAAAAAGTTTAAGAAATTATATAGAATCTTTTAAATGAAAGGAATAGTTGTATATACACTAATACACCATTCTTACAAAATTAAGAATTTAATAATGGATGATTAAAGTGGTTTATACTTATGTCTACACATATTCGTGACTATAACTCTTATACCTGTCAGCCAACGTTACATTCCTCGGTCGCGTACTCATTAAGCTCTACTTACAAAGAAGGCGGTAACTACAGTAAAAAATAATAATAGAGTTTTGGTATCGTTGGATTCGTTGTGAAGTTCTGTAGAGTTTACATGCAAAACATGCAGTACAATATATTGTACGTAGGAGTTATAGGGAGAAAACACGTACTGCCTTTGTAGTTTTTCCAAGTTTAACATTGACAGAAGGCAGTAAGCGCATATTTCTCGTATAAAAAGCAGTAACTGCAGTGACACTGATTTCTTAATTAGTAATGTGATGGTGGTATTCTAGGCAATACTATAAACCATGCTGTAACTTTGAGCCCATTTATATTTATTTATTCAATAATGGGAACATACATTGTTTAAAAAAAACAATTGTTTTGAGTTATTTTATGTTGTTTTAAGTAAGTAAGCAATTTTTTTCGGAAAGGGTTTTTCAAGAACATGTTTGCACTATGATAACATATTTGCAAACCTATTCGGAATTGATAAATGGATGGAATTGAGACATATATTTAACTTCTTTTTTCTCAATTGTTCTGTTGCTGTAGTTACTGCTTTCTTGCTAAGAAGGGCAGTGCAGGTCTCATTCCAGCCTGTCGAAGTCGTCTTTTTATTTTGGTCGTAGTTGAACTCGTACATAGACCTTTCCTCCCAACGCAAGAAATATTTTAAAATCATTGTATGACGTGGCGTTGCATGTAATTCTAGTTAAGTTATACTGCCGGTCCTCGTGCGCTCTGATGTCTATAATACACAACTCTTTGCAATAAAAAATCATCCTAGATGAGTGCAGTTGGTCTAGGCAGTATTTACGAACGCAGCGACTTTTCACTACGCGCCGTCACAGTAGGCTATTTATGAAGCAATGAATAACGATCGATAGAGCGGAATGAAAGTACGTATGTTGAGTACTATAATTTTTGCTGTTCATGACTTTTGAAATTTCTTGATTTAATTCAATTAATTAACATCATCCATAATGATCTCGCATGCGGAGAGATAAAAATCTCGAAAGGAAGAGCATTATTACACGCCGAATAACCAAAAGGTAACAGGATTTTATTCCACAGAGGTGCACTAACTTAAATCACTTATTCGCGATGCGTGGTTTTCACTTTCAATTTCCCGAACGGATAGTCGATTTCACACGATCATTTTTCTTCCCCCTGATCCGAGATACGTGCTCACCGTTTATTTTTGGGACTTTGCGGGCAGGGGGATGGAGAGGGGGTGGAGGGTATGAAGTTTTTGGCCATTGGTGGGTGCGGTGAGGGTGGGTGGTATAAGGGAGAGGGGAGTAGGCCGATATTTTCAATAATTAATGCAGCACGGGGAGGCACACTTCATCTTCCCAGCTGTAGCGGCCGGACAAAGGAGAGAGCCGGCGCCATGCTATAAATGAATTTTAATAATTCTCCCCGGAAAGCTGGCCACCCTTCCCCTCGCTGGCTCCTCACCACGGCTGGCGCCTCGCAAATCCCGCACTACCCTGGGCGAGAGAGTTTTTGCCGAGGTCGTATGCATGCATGTATGTGGCCCCGCGGTTCCAAGTGAATTGCTTTCCTGGTTATTAATGATGTTTTTGCGGTGGTAGAGAAGGGGGGGTGTGGAGGGCTGGAGAGACCCAGCGAGAATGAGACAATGGAGGCAAGCAAACACGCGCTTTCCGAGGAAGGGTTTAAAAAAAGAGAGGGGTTGGGGTAATAAAAAAAAAGAATCATAGCTTGTTCCAGAGTAGGAAACAATTATTGCAGCATCCGGGAGCGTCCGAGGCTGGACCTCTCGGTGGGCCGGCGAGCGCGGCATTTATCATTTTTCAATTATTCAGAAGCGGTCGCGCAGGGGAATCTCTGCCCGAGGACTCCCTCCCCCCCACTTCTCCCGCAGTATGTTCACGCCCTGGGCTGGGGTAACAACCCCCTCAGCGACGCTCCTGGCGCCTGGAGAAGCCAGGTGGTGGAGAGAGAGAGAGAGAGAGAGAGGGAGAGAGGGAGAGGGTGTTGAAACTCGCACCCACGCTCTCCACCAGGAACCCTATTGCCTGCTGAGGTACTAACTGAACTGGCCCCTCGTTTATTTCACGAAAACACACCTACTTCGCCCTCACTTCCGCTGTGTCATCAACACATGCACAGTATGTTCATACGCGCTTTCAAGTACCACCATCATCGGCTTTCTCTTTCAGCCTAGCCTTATTGCTGTGCATTTCTCACTGCACTAGTACTTTAACAACTCATGCCAAACAATTCAAAATATTTTCTAAATAAATACATCAAAAATTACGAAATCTATGTAACAAACTGTTATACTTATAATGTATTTTCTGTTCATGAACACCTGAGAAAGAATTAAAAACTCTTCCACAGTGACAACATGAAATGAAGCAATTAAACGCGTGATGATATTTCCTGGAAATTTCAAACAGCTGCAAAGAAAAGGTACACTTAGACTGAAAACGACAGTTGATCGTTAGGATTGTCAACATTTTCAGATGTACTATAGGCCCTACTATAGTATAACGAACATGTTCAGCAACTCGAGACACATTTAACCTCTAGTAAAATGATCACGTAAAACTGTTAGACCCTACTCATAACAAATAAGTTTTATTACCACCTGAAATGTGGATAGTTAAACCTCACACCTAGCCTAATTCATACAATTTCTGAACATATCGGTACGGCAACATATGCATTTAGAAAACTCATATATGGCAAATTTTTTTGCTTCAAGTAGTAGCTTTTCATCGTTAAGGCACTGTTTATTCATTTTGGTTTCTAAGAATTCTGAAATACGGGAAATGCGGTGAACTGCCTGATGTCCATTCGGGATAATTATTTTAGTCTTAGGATGCGGGAAATCACTTACAAAACGGGACAGTTGGCAATTACTGTTAGAAAAGACATTAGATCCGAAAACGAAGAGGAAGCGGTTCCTCGAGACAACTCGCTAGCGGTTCAGTTTATAATACGAACCCATTACAGGAATTGTTCAAAGATCACATCGTTAGACATCATCAGCGGCGGCGTATAGCTGGAGTGGCAGAACGATGGCAGCTCGTTGCAGTTTATGCGTGTGAACTCACCTCTGAGCTTCACTCCGCGCCCTACCTACGTATAGGTGATTCGGAACCCTGATTTATTTCTATTTTCCGCCAGTTAATATCATTCCGTTACATGTAAACATAAACATTGCCTCGTGCTTTTATTTACGTAGGCTTGTACTATGTTTACATTTACATTATACTGCTGCGATAAATGATATCTATAATATCTACTCGTTAAATGAACGGGCGCTGTATGTATGCTATACTCAATAGTACCTAACAATTTAGTTATAAATACCTGCGAGTAAACCTTTTATAACATTGGTTTCTCTGCATCGACTCTAATTGGTTACGACCACGGTCGTAGAAGAACAGGTCTGGACACTCGCCTATCTAACAATGTATTTTGCTTGACCCCCTTGTTGTTTGGCTGTAGTTCGTCAAGTTACCGAGATTGTTGTACTTTTTGGCGCTGTTTTCCGGGCGGTCGGACTCAAAACTCCGTCCACTTTTTTCCGTTGTTAAATTTATAAAGTAAATAAAGATTGCTGGAGCCTTTTCTTATATTTGTGAGCGAAGAAAGTATTTCATAAATTGATAAAAATACGTTTTGATAAATTGTTTTTCTTAACGGAAAGGAAGTGGGCGGAGTTTAGTCCGACCGCCGTAACATCAGCGCCAATAATACACAATATTCTCGGTAACTTGGTGAACTACAGCCAAACAACAAGGGGGTCAAATATCCAGTCGAGGCGAGTGTCCAGACCTGTTCTTCTACGACCGTGGTTACGACACACACTGTTGCCGTTACACATCTCGTAAATACATGCGTAGTACATTAATTTGTAATTCAAAACCGCCACTATAAACACACACGACTCACGCAATTCAAGAATTCAAGTTCCGTTCAGCAAACTGCCATGAACGACAGCGACGCAATTAACAAAAATTATGAATAACGTATTTTCTTAATGTGAGAAACAGAAAAAAAAAAAATCGAATTTCTAATTCCATATGCTACTGCTACAGCCTGGCAATAGTGAAACATAACGGATTACAGATTACTAATGACTACACATCATTTAGCAATGATATTCATAAACAGTTGCTTCTAATACTTTTGAATGTGTCCATCAAAAAACCCATATTTATTACATAACGGACAAACACACTCATGACTCAACGCGCTTTCAAGCGAGCGAGGCGGCGAAAACCTAACTCTGGTGCCACCTGTCGGTGGAATTTTGAACTACCTCTGTGGCGCGAGCGTTAGCAGCAATGTGTCGACAGTTTTGAATTCAGCGGGTTGTTTCATCATTTTGTGATGGCGCTAATCAAGTCAAATTACACAGTCAGTAGGTATGTCAATAAGATCATAAATAAATATTTTAAAGTGTGTAGTATACAGAGAGGTCGAATGCATTTGATGTTCTTTCACGAATGCTGTATTCAAATAAGAAAATACACGGAACTACACGCAATGATTCGCTACCAACTATACAAACAATAATGTAACTATTGTTAATGTTGACTAATATGCAGTTACGACTAGAGATTTTTTTTCAAAGGTTAAATCTTTAGTGATCACTTTATTTCGAATGACCTAGGCGGTTCTGGATAAAATGAGCATTCAAGAAAGCCCTGCTAAAGTTCTATTTTCAGCTAATTGGTATATTTCTGCGCGTAACGGCTAACGACGGGAATGTCTAACCTCTCTGAACACGTCACTTGATATCTGCGCGTGTAAGATAAATAGTGTAGTCAGTATGAATCGATAAAGTTTAATAAAAAAAGTGTATTAATTATACAAAATACAATTATGTCGATTTCGGTTGATTTTGTTTCTGTATTGTTGTATTCAAATAGGAAACACACGGAACTATATTGCGTCATTTCGCTGCCAACCATACAAGCAGTAAATGGACTACATATTGGATTTTATATACAGTTATGGGTAGAGATATTTTTTATAGGTTACATTTTTAGTGCTCACTTTATCCCGAATGACTTATAGTTGGGTGGTCTGTTGGTATTCCCTCCTGTGTAGGGTCGATGTTTGGTAGTCGAGAGAACGTGTAGTAACCGAGGTACGCTAACTCAGTGCTACTGCTAAGATAACGTTCAACGTACAGTGTTTCCGACACCATCCTTCAATTTTGTGTCAAAGCAGATGCAGCTTATGTCACTTTCTGTCTGCAGCTTGAAGTCTGATTTCTTTCTCCATCACTTAAGAGGGAGAGATGATTGCCAACTTGAATTGTTGTATTTTACGTCAATTTATATTTTTGGTAAATTTTTGTAACTTTAACCTAACTGCAGAACTGAATAAATATTAATATAATTTAATACGTCATAAATCTTTGTTTATCGTTATTGCTGTTACGTATCTAATTGCAGTTTAAAAATTCTTAACACTTTCTCAGCTGCAATTAGTTCTGAAACCACAGTTACGACAAACAAAAATTTATGATGTCTGAAATTCTTTCAAACTATATTAGATTCGGCAGCTAGGTTAAAGTTCCATACAGTTACCCAAAAGAAAGTTGTGACACAAAAAAAAAAAACAAAATTCAAGATGGCGACTATCACTCCTAACAGCGTGTTAAAGTAAATAAACGCTGAAAACTCCAATTGAAATATACACGTTTTTGAAAGCAAATGTGTAAAAAAACTAAAAAACAACTTTATGAGCACATATTTTCCCAGAACGACGCATTTGTAAAGCGCGGTCCCTTGCTCCGCAGTTAAATGTATGCAATTTCTGCGTCAGATGAGCCTACTGTTCTTCATAAATGCGTTACTCGAGAAACAATTTTTGTTCAGAATGTAGGCAAAAACTATTGCCGAAGATTGCTGATTTGATTTCTGTAAATTGGCTTCGAGGAACCTACAATTTTAAACTGATGCTTTTAGGGCTGATTTATGTACAATGTCCTCGTAAGAATAATCCTTAAGGGGAAGATTGACACCAGATAATCATCTTGCTCCTAGAGGCTACGAGCCAAGAGATAAGATAGTGCCCACGCACTTCTAGGCCCAGATCTCATTTCAGTAAACACTGTATTTTTTATATTAATATGTAAGAAAAACTATGAGCAACGAAAATGAACAGCGCTAAGTAATATTGACTGTAGTTATATAAGTATTATGTAACTTTACTATACATTAAATTATACCAAATTAAAACATATATATATATATATATATATATATATATATATATATATATATATATATATATATATATATATAACCCGACTCACAGGATACTAAATTTCGAATCGACGAGTAAAAGTTGCTCACATCCTTTCAACAAGCAGAAAAGAGCTGATGACTTTTAAACGGCCGAACAGATTTCCCTGAATCATAGCTAAGAACACTCTCGATCAAGTCACCTTAAAAAAAAACCAAATAAAAATTGATTCCTCGGTTAGGAGCTACGATATCACAGACAGACACACAGATACACACGTTAAACTTATAACACCCCTCTTTTTGTGTCGAGGGTTAAAACCATACACCCACTTCATCCCAGTATTGTTAAATTGATCACAATCCTTAAAATTCGTTGAGTGATTAAAACAGGATAACAAAAATTATTTTACTTTAGGACCTTTCTTGTAAAATTTGTTGAGTGATTAGATCAGGATAACAGAAATATCGTTACATTAAAAAACGTACCTTTCTTGACGTTGGGACCTAATTAAAACAGGCTGTTTTATTATTTTGTTATAGTTATATTGAGAATGGCCAGAGTTGGTGACTAGATGTTTGTTACTTAGTTACGGGAATCCTATCCTGGTTCACAGTTTCCTACGTAGAAACAAACTTGCTCTATTCAGAATATATTTGGCAGGGATTCTCTTATGGGTTGTGTGTAGGACGTTACAGTGGTGTGTAGGTTTATCGTGTTTGTTACATCGCTGCTCCATTTACATCTCGTATAGCCTTGTCAATTCTTTGGACTCTCCGAATAGTGGCAGTGCTCGAGGGTATACGCGGGTATACGCTGTATACCCTCTCGTTGATTCAGCCCAGTACAGTATACCTTCTGCTTTCCTTGCCTTGCTCGTAGAGTATACCCCTGTACCAATTTTGTCACAACTGCACTGAATAGTGGTAAATCATAATGACCTTGTCTGAAGACATGACATGAACATTTTAATTACGGGTTGTTAAGTTACATTGAAAAATCTAGGAAGCTACTCTGTCAGTACTTAGCATTAAAACGTAGTTAGGTAGACAGAAAGCAAAGTTTCGAGTCGTTTGTATAACATATTTGCCTGACATGGCACTAAAGTGCGTGTATCTAAATAAATTCTTATACAGGGCCAGCTCTGTACATTTTTCAGAGTGATGCTATGTCTTAAGATGCCCTCCCCTATTTTTTTTTTTTTTTTTTTTTTTTTAGTTTTTGTTCCTAGGCAAACTAAAAAAATTGTTTAAACATGAATAATTACTGATTTTTTTTTTTTGTAAAATGTTAATGCTTTTCGATTAGTAATATTTGAATATTCGAATTTATTTATACACGTAGTTAATTTACTTTATTTTGTTCAACATTCAGCGTTATTTCTCAAATTTTGGCGCCTTTTCACGATAGGGCCAGGTTTGTTCGCTTTGATGCCCTTGAGTCGGCCCTGTTCGTTATGCTGATATAAAATATTATCTACGTTATTTTTAGACGTTAAAGCATCTGACGAGAGACTGTCACCGATATAATTGATTTTATAAATTACAATATAAAATGTTATAAGTGGCACCTGATTTTCGCATAACGATTTCGTGACATAACTTAAAACTCTTCCGGACTTATTCACTCCGTGACTAGATGATTTGGGTCTTTACCCGTGTTGAGGGTCTGCCTGCAAATCACAGACGCTTGGTGTCGCATAGTTTCGCTATGATTATCCCAGTCAAATAAGAAGCCGTCCTCACAAAACCCGTGACCAATAATCAAAAGAGAGCTGCAAATGTCTACTTAAGTAGGGAAAGGAAAATTTCACTTGTTCAATGACAAGGAATGCTATAATACCACTATGCTATGTATACTCAAGACCCGTATATTCGCTCATAGTCTGCGCTCCTGTGAGAAGCATCTAATGGACAAATGGCCGGGGCTTGACTTTACACAAGGCAGTGGATTCTAACATGAAGGTTATTTAACTCCCGAAACTTTCTTTTCCCTATACGCAAGTCAGTGAAATATAGCTTGTGCGAAATATTCTTTTCGCGAAAAATGGTGTACTGATGCTCTATATTGTAATTTGCATTTTATATTTGTTCACGCTTTGAATGGCTGTTGTAATAAAGAAGGCCGCTGTTTTATTGCTGGAAAAGTTGAGTGCTTGCTAAGCTTCAATAAGTCATGTCCTTTATCTGACGTTCTTTCGTTATTGGCGTTTTCTCATCTGACTGGACCAATGATAACTCTGCAGGTGCGACGCTGCTGGATATTTCTGATTCGTCTTTAAACAACTACATAGAATCACCAATTCAAACAAGGCAGATCGTTGCACTGTTTTACAAAATACGATGACACTATCTGCTGTAATAAATATAAACTTGTCGTTGATATACGGGAAATAATTTTCTGATAGTTAATTAATTTATGGTGTGTTTTAACTACTTACAATTTAAAAAATGTAATCAAGAGGAAATCATGAAGTCAAACGTCTGTTGGTTTTCATCATCACGTATAATGCGAGAGCGTGTCCAGCATATTTTTGGAACTTAGTATTAAACTGTAACGATCACACCGTTTTGAATCACAAGTAGGCACCATCTTTGTTCTCGTTAACTCTGCATATTATTATCATATATTTTGTTGTAATAAGTGACAGTAATAATGGAATATTTGTAGGTATTACTAAAATAAAAATGGCACGTGATTTTGAATAATTGATAACGAATATGTGTTTAAATATTTCACTTATGAATACGACAGATAAACAAAAGTGATTGCCAACCGTAGGCTTGTTTGAATCGAAACAAATGAAATTGCACTGACAAGATCAGACCTATTAATTTAAATAACAAGTATTTCACAGACTTTACCTATTCCTTAGCTGATACAGGGTTCATACCGGGCGCCGATATCATTTGTGCAGTATTTGAGCAATTGAGTTTTTTAATTCTTGATTTAAATCCAACAACACCATTGATAGAAAATGTAATAAACTAATTTAACTATGTACGAGGGGGGGGGGATATTCTGAATATACAACATGTCGCTTCGTCATTCCAGTTTTTTCGAGTTGTTTCCTTCTTGTCTTGACGCGATCAAATGGCTCTGGTCCACAGCAGCAGCGAAGTTGCCGCTTGCCTATTCACGTCGAATCTCTCCCTGCCCCCCCCCAACCCAACATGTGTCCGAATGGCGCCCCCTTCCTCCCTCAGGCCACACTTACAAAGCGCCACGGCGCGTGACATTTCGTGCGTCCTGCTATGACGTGTGATCAGAGCTGTGCTCTGCCAACCCCCTCCCCCGGCCTCTCCCTCCAATTGTCATGCCTATCGGAATGTTTTAGAGCCGGTCCGTTGTCACGAGAAGATGGGGGAACAGCGCGGAACAGCGGAAAAAAGTTTCATTTATTGTTTCGAGAAAAGAGGGAAAAAATTAATGGAACGCCTCCACTTTTGACATGTGTTTAATGAGAGTTCTAAGACCTTTCCTCGGTTCGCACCCTGATAAAAGGGCCCGATCGGAAATTAATGATTGGGGGACGACAATCCGTTGAAATCGAAATGAATCCAAATTTCTGGACAATTAATTTCTGTTGACAGTTGTCTGCGCAGTGGATATACACGTTTTTTGGGGGAACATTCTTCTGCAGATTAAGAAAGAAAATATATTTTACCACAGTTCTAATTTCAAGTTTTACTCAAATGTAAATAAAAAAAATTGTTTAGCTGTTTGATGAAAGTAATAGGATGAATATATTTGTATTTTTTTTGCGAATTATGTATTGTTACATCTGATAACAAGGAAGCAGAAACAATTTTGGCATGTATTTTTTACAAAAAAAGTCCTATCTTGAGTTAATTAATTTCAACAAATGGCTGGAATAATTAACGATATTCATTATGTATAACTATAACTATGAACAAGTCTGTTTATGGCTGTATCTACCAGTTGTACGACCGTACGCTCGTGCTATTACTAAGAAAAATTGAAGCTTCCGTCGAAAGGAAGGAGAAAGAAAGAGAAATGTTGAGAAGATACAATTGCATTTTCTTTGACAGAGTTGTATGCAGAAACGCTTTAGACTACGAAATACTAGACAATGATTAGTTCCAAGTAGCAAATGCATGACATTTCGAGATAATTTTTTCCGCTATCCCACATGAATCAGGCCATATTAGAAATTCCACTTTTGTTTTTCACAGCACACCAGCATTCTTTCCTCCATTCCCAACGCCATTTTATTTCTCTGACATATATTCTGGTCCTCTTTCTTACTCTATTGTTCTTTACAGAAAAACCTTTTGTTCATCAAAAACACTTAATGTAATCATAGTTGAACTCCGCCTTTCAGAGGAAGACGGAATTCCTGATTTCTTTACGTATTTTCTCAATGAAGTATGCGGTAATTGTATGTTTTGACTAGTGTAAAAATATAACAAAGTAGTCTACACAAAGTGAAACACAAATATTAATACATGACCTACTAAACTCCTACTGTTCAAAATATTTCTTCAAATGACTTTTGAAAGATGACTAATTTAATTTTTCATAAAATATTTTACCAGAAGACCTAAGTTAAGCTCACTCGGGAATGTAGAAAGCTGTAAGTATACGAGAGAAAAATTGTTTTTAAAAAAACCGAGTTAAAACAGTTTTGATCCTAGACTTCCTTGAATGCGCATTGTAGAAACGCGGGCAGCAGCTTGCAGTGAAGTTACAGTCGTTATTAGACAGTCGAACAGCACAGCAAAACGGCAATTTTAAAATTGTAGCCAAATTAGTTTACATACTATTCTTCACTATTTGACCATTTGGAGAAAACAAGCGACCACGCAAAACTCCACGAAAATAACATACAAATACTTATTATGTGAAATAGTACGGGTATGAGTAAGCATAATGTCGTATGTTTGTACAAACAGTTATCTATTTTCGCTACTAGTATCTCGTGTGAGGTTTACTGTATGGTGAAGTTGGTCCCGGGTTCAAGTTTGTGAATGAGAAGTTATTGCACACTTTTTTTATAATACGTGTTGTGTGTTCTATTTTCATATTCATACCTTGAACGATAAACTTTGCTATTTTCTATATTTGTGCATTTTCTGTAGTAAAGGCATCGTGCGTAGCACATTTTGTTTACCGCAATTATCTTCCACGTACGTTGCCTTTGATCTAGACGTTTCTGACTTTATTTTTTTTTTTTTTTTGCGTCTTGTGTAACGGTAATAGGTTTACTGCCGCAAAATTGTAATATGTAGACAGTCAAGTCAGGCAATTCATTTAAAAATTAAAAATATATTAAAAGTAGTGCAGTGTTATTTGCAGGCACGGAGCCAGGGATGGAGGAGGGGAATGGGCCTCCTCTTCGACGTTTTGTGTAGGCTACAGTTTATCTGTAAAATATTAAAACATTTTAAAGTGTTATATAACATTTCTTTTGTTTAGGAAATGCCTTAAATTGCACCATTTTGCACCTTAAGAACTAAATTTTCCTGGAGAGGGCCTCCGGACTCCCTTTCTTTGACTCAGGGTGCAGGTACAGCTACATTTTAGGAATTGCCCTCCTCCCAAAAAAAACTTTCATCTGGATCCGCCACTGGTTATTTGTTCAGTTTTATGAAAAATAGGAAATAAATTTAAATACTTGACTTTAAACACCGGCAAAAGTAAAAATTCAGAAATAAGGAATAAAAGTTAAATTAAAAATAAAGAAGACACAAAAGACGATCCCTTAAAAACTAAAAATGTAACAGTTTTAAAATATTGCTGACTCTTAAATGTGTCGGGGGACCGCTAAGTAACTAAATAGGTATTTTGAATTAGCAAACATGAAACAAAATAAGTAACTGCTACGAAACTTACGTATGCTATATACACAACTATGGAATTTTTTAAAGATAATACCAAATCTTAAACTATATTTAAAAACAATTTTTTAGATTGAAATGTAGTTTTGTGGATTTGGCCTGTTGTTTTGTTTTATTCGGTTTCCATTTTGCTAGTTTTAACTATTTTAACACATTTAAGGATAAAACATAATTTGAAACTATTATTTTGTTTACTTTTCAAGGGTTTGCGTTATGTACTGCGAGTTTTTAAAAAATTTACTTTATGTTATATTTGTAGCTTTTTCAACTTTATTACATTTACAATTATTGTTAATATAATATAATTGTTTATAGACGGTTTAGAAATAATTGAAGTGTTTGTTACAAAAACTTAATATTACTCTAAGACACAATACAGTTATTAATACACTTGACAATGTTATAATATCAAAATTTTACAACTTAAAAATAAATAAAGAATACAATATAAATAATTATTTATGACTAGCAATGTTCACAGTATAAAATATTAATATTCTGGAATTAAATGCGTATATAAATACTTGTTATGATTACAATACATGTTAACACTTGGTTGCAAGGAACGACTTAACTAAATTACAGACACTACGCGCATATACGCAGCATCAGGTCCAGGTTACCTTATCATTGCAGACCATTGTCTACTGCCCTATATACTTTGGGTTAGTGTGTAGAATATGTTTAATATTAGTAAAGTTCTGTATACTAGATACTGAATGATGACTTGGTTTACTAATTATTTTATTTATGAAAACTGGTAAGAGAAGAAATCTGGAATATGCTGACATAATGAGACCAGAACATGAAGCTATTAGCACATAACAAATTAACCTAAAATAAATCTCTTTGGGCCAGAAATAAAAATAAAATAATGTTTGCAAAACATGTTAGTTGAGCAGTATGAATGCTTTTAAAAATTACTAGAACTGGCGTCACCAATATACTACACAACTAGTACATAAAATTAGTTACATTGCTCCGGCTAGGTAACTCAGTAATATCCGGTAGAACATAAAATATCTTTCTCCCAGGACTTCTGAGATTACATTCCGAAACTACAGGAAAAATATACGTCAGAAACGATCGCCGATTCCATCGCAAAATTACAAATTCTAATGGCCAAAAATATGAATCAAAATTTATTCTGTTCATGCAGGATCAACTAACACAGATGGATTAAGGCTCTGGCTGCTAAAGTCATTATTTCTGTTACTCACGACCTTTTACTAACAGAAGGCGTCCCTTTCTGGCACCGACGCTATCTTGATCACTAAAATTAATTAAAATATTGAAGCCGCGGGGTCTCTTCTTCAATACCCTGGCTTCCCTGACTTACTACTGGGCTGAGCATTTTCAAAACTATTCAAAATAGTTAGGATGGCGACGACTATCTCCTGATTAGCCGACGAGAGGAAATTTTAATCGCCATTCTGTGTCGATGTCCCAGCCAAAGATAAAAGCCCTAATCTCCACCCACGCACTCGCGATTATTGCCGCATTAAAAGTATCGCGCGCGAGCCGAAAAAAGCTATTTGAGTCGGAGGTTATCTGCAATGACGAAAAAAAATAAAAAAATAAAAAAATAAAAACAAATCCAAAATCGCGGTAACGAACCAAACTAACTCGAAACTAAACACGAAAATTAAATAAAATTAATTACAAGAGTCTACAAAAATAAATAAACAAAAAATAATACTACTGGATGTGTACTAACCTCCACAGAGAAACAAAGCTATCTATCTGGAGCATTCATTAACTAACCAAAACGAATTAAAAACCTATAAATAACAATTATTTATATGCCAATTACAAATTAGTTACAATTTAAATAAAATAAAAAAATCAAAGAAATTACAGAACAAACATATTAAATTCTTCTATAGCGAAATGCTATTGTTGGATTTACAAATATGTACCATAATCTTTTTCAGATAAAAGTTCTGTTAAAATTTATATGTTATTTTTCATCCAGCTAAAACACTCCACAGAGAAATAAAATTAATATTTATAACACACATTACTGGAATTCTCACAACAATTTGGAAAAGCGCTCATAACTTTTGAACAGCTGAACAGACGTTCATCAAATGCAGCTGAAGCATCCCGATGAAACTAGCTTTCTATTAAAAAAAAAAAAAATTGAAATCGGCCCTTCCGTTTTAGAGATACGAAGCCACAGGCTGACACACAGTCAACAGTCAGACAGACATAGCCGTCAAACTTTTAACACCTCTCCTTTTTTGTCGGGGGTTAAACATTTCTCTGAAAATACTTAATCGGGAATTAAAACATAAACATATCATATTATAAAAACTTGTCTTTGTGATGCAGTTCGAGATGTCTAGGCCTTAGAGAGTTCAAAGTACTGCTTGAAAACTTTGGAATAATAAGCAGTGATACAGGTACTAACGTTTTAAAAATGTACTGTTGGTTTCAGTGTAACCACTACTAACTACTCTCGGCTGATTTAATAATATATTTATGTTACGTTTTAAATTATTTTCATAAACAAACAGGTTTGAAACAATTTCCTACTTTATTAACCATGGCTTGAAAGTAAGTTGATTTAGTTAGCTAACATATTTTAATTATGAAATACATTTTCCTCAATTCTTTTTAGGCAACTTTAATATTGCATGAAATATTGTTTTAACTATCTAAATGTAAATAAGGCTAATTCATATTTTTCATGTATACAGCATGTATATAAAACATGGCGACAAGCTTTTACAAGTTATTCCTGAAATGAAATTAGAAAGTTTGATACACTGAACCCATAGTCCCGTTTAAATAGTAAGCGCTGAAGAAGTTTCCAAATTTTAAAATTATGCTAAAAAATATTGTGGTATTTAGTAAACTGCTTCATTGACAGAAACAAATTTCTAGTTAACAAATAGTTAAACCGGATACAATAATAACGTGAATCCAGTTGAAATGGGATGGCAACACCCTTATTAAAAAAAATGTGTGCGACAGTGAAAATTTGGTATCTGTAACGAAACACAACAAAAATGTGTTTTACATAAACGGTTTAACTATCGTCTTTTAAGGTCAATCATTAAATGTTTTATTTCACAGATAAGTGTTATTGCCTACTAAGTATGCAACCAAGCATTACTGACTGTGTGCCACGCCGGATTGGTGTGTGGGCACTTTTCGGCAACTCGGAAACGTAAGTTGCATCGCGTAGTGGGATTGCTAATAACAATGATGAGCGTCGTGGTTTCCCTCCTACCTTCCGGCATAGATGTAGTGTAGTTCTTCTTCCGAACATGGGAGAGGACGGGAGACTACAAACGCACATTTCGCTGTACATTGCATGCATTGTGCTACAAGTCGGCAAGGCAACGTACACCAACGCACTAATTACTGACATGATTCTGCTGTACGGTGAAGTGAACGGTAATGCACGAGCTGCTACACGATTGTATCACAAGAGATTCTCAGCACGGAGGCGACTTCATCACACAACTGTCACCCAGAGACTGCGTGAAATAGGCATGTTTGAGGAACGAGAATGCTCTTGTCACCCGAAGAATGTACGTGGATGAAGAGGTTCTCAACGTTGTGGAGGAAAACTCGTCGACAAGCACCTGCGCCATTGCGCATGGAGTGGGCGTGTCTCGATCCACTCTACAGCGAGTAATACACGAGCACCTGCTATGTGCCTACTAAGTACGAAATGTGTACGCATTGTCATAAACAGATTTCGCTCCTCTAAGCTATTTTTTTTTCAAAGTGGTTCTTGCATCAATACACAGAATATCCACACTTTACGTCCATCGTGTTGTTTACTGGTGAAGCGACATTTACGCGAGGTGGTTACTTGAACATCAGGAACAGTCACATTTGAAATTACTTTAATCTTCATGCAACTGCCATAGTAGTGAACCACCAACTATTCTCAGCGAACATCTAGGTGGATATTGTTGGTGATCATCTCATTGGGCCCGTTTCTTAATGCCGCGCCAACTGAATGGACACATGTACTGCCAATTATCTGCATATCACATTGAGAGTTCCTCGAGCATGTGCCGCTTGTGGTTCGGCAACGTACGTGGTTTCAATACGACGGTTCCCCTCCACATTACACAACAACTGTACGTAATATTCTCAACATTGTATTTTCAACACAGTGGATTGGAAGACGTGGGCCTGTTGTGTGGCTAGCATGCTCTCCAGATCTTAATTCACGTGATTATCTCACCTGGGAGTTTCCCAAGGTTATGGTGTATACGACACGCCCATAGTGTTGGAAGAAGAAGTGTTAGCAGGGCAATGGTTGCCTTTGACAAATTTCAAGGTACGCCAGGTGTTTTCGAAACACGCCAGTATTTTACGTGCCGAATCAATTTTTGCCTTGTAATGGGATGCCGCCAATTTGAGCTCTATTTGTGGAGTTTCTTATGATAATGCGAAAATACAAGGACAGTGCACAAACTTCAGTTGATTTTCCTACCATTACTTCCCGGCCACGGCTTTACCCGTATGCAATTTTTGAAAGAAAATCTGAAACAATAGATTATCGAGTTAATGAAATATTGGGGACATGACTTAAACACATTTCACGATTGTTCAGACCCACAGTATAATTATACCTCACCAGGTTTAAGGGATATCTAGGATATCGGGAAAAATACATATTACCCCTTTTCATTGCTTAGAGGGTGCCTACGTTGCAAGGGGAAGCTACCTATAAACTGTCATACTTAAAATATAAATTTAACTGTTCGGCCAGCTGCACTAATTTGTTGATACATAATATCACAGCAGTTCCCCGCCGCCTTGCCTTGCACTGGAGTCGAAGCCAGTGTTCCAAACAACTACACCAAAACGATTCGTAAGAATTATTAAGAAATTAAATGTGTACGTATATATAAGTCCGTTCTCAGATATGTACATGTTTCAACAGGACGTCAAAAGAAACAACTTTTAAATTATTTCTCCGTGGTCATACATGCTTTTCGGAATTTCTGGAACATTTTACATCTTTCCAACCCCTATATTGTCGAATTTTTAAAAATCATTAACTGTTTACATAAGTTTCATTCCTATTCAAAAAGTCATCTTCATAACTCAACATGTTTAAGAGATAAAGATGACTAATTCAAACCACGTTTTATTAGTTTAATGATCTTAGATGTTGAATTTCAAAAACTCATGAACCTTCTTTTTACGGATATGCGCAAGACTCATTTTGAAACAAAAATCCCCTCAATATCTCAAAGGATTTAACTGATATCGAGGATTCATTGAAAACACATTTCACCCCATTTCACCACGTTAATTTTAGAATTTCAATAAATACCTTTTCATTGGGAGCCTACGGCGTACGGGAAAGCTACCTTTAAAATATCATGTCTCTTTGTCCAGCGGTTTTGGCTGTGCGTTAATGAGTGAGTGAGACACTTAATTTTAGGCATATAAATATATTTTTCGTTAAAATGAGGAATCCCACCTAATCTGTTATTTATGCAACTCGCTAATATTTTACCACATATAGAGTTGCAGAACGCATCCCACTACAGTGCAGTACGCAGTCAGTCATTCCTTGTTGCATACTTGATAAGCAATAGCTATTCTCTGAGAAATCAAACATTTAATGATTACCCTTAAATTATGAGAGTTACACAACTTAAAAATATAACATTTCTTTTACAATTTTACCTGCAATTTTATTATAATTTGTCACAAATAGCCTATTTGTACTGTTCCATGTCTTTTTATTTTACAAAAATAATTGAACAGCCACCCATTTTCAATGTGATTGAGGTGTTCCAAATGAACAAATCCTTCACGTCATTATTGATTTCGGTCAAATTATTTGGTAAACAGAAAATTGTTTCTGTCAAGCAAGCAGTTTCCTAAATATCACAATATTTTTTAAATATTTTCTCAAACTATGGATGCGTATACAGCGCTTCCTATTTGACCTGGGCCATGGGTTCCCATGTATCAAACATTCTATTTTAACCTTAAGGGTAAGGCCGCACTGCAGGAGGGTTGATTGGATGGTGGAGGGTGGATACACGCCTGGTGACAATCCATGCAAAATGTCGCAAGTGCTAGTAAGTGGCGCCAGCCGCACTGTCTACCACCATGCATCCACCCGCCTACCTACCATCCCGGCGAGTCGCCAGGCGAGTATCCACTAGAACAGACGTGTTTGTAAATCCATCCAGGTAGCTAGGCGTGTGAGCAAGTGTTATGGAAGAAGCATTAATAAGTGCGGCGTACAAACGAAGGGCCATCTGGGATGCTGAGGATGCGTTGAGGAAAAATTCTAAGATCCTATCGACATTGTGGGAACAAGTGGCTGAGGAAGTCGGAACGGATGGTAAGTTAACTTTTCCACCATCACAGTAAAAACTTAGGTAATGTATCTGGAAAGTTGTGGCAGAATAAAAGGGACTGTACAAATAAGTTAAAAGTACATCAATTTATATGTATGTAAAAACATAATGTAATAGTAACAAAAGAAATAAGGAAATATTGTTAAATAAATATCAATGACACATAATGCACAGGCAAAGGGACATTGTTAAACATATACCAACGATGGAGTATCGTGAATTTGCAATTATATGCACTCATAATAAGAGTAGCCTTATAAAACGTGACCAACAATCACACACAGTGTTTGTGCACCAACGGTTAGTGTTCATTCCAGTCGTTCGTTCATTCCATGTGCTTGCCGTGCATTGTGGCGACAAGTTATGTTCCGTGGTAGAGCATAGTCATCTTGCCAGGGGACTGACCCAACGCCATTGAAATATCTACTGAACGTTTCTCTCGTTCTCAATGCCACGGACGAGAATCTGTGATGAACAGTCGCATTGTTTGAGTGATTTGTACTGTAAGTGACATCACCAAACGGCATGTATGACTCTATGTTTTCGTGTCTCATAACAAAGTTATGTAAAACGCAAATGGATTTCACAATCTGAACGGCGTTGGCAACACTCGTTTCGATGCTTTTGTTCAGTAATCTCCACTTAGCAGTCATTATACCGAATGTGCATTCAACACAGTTTCTTGCGCGACTCAACCGGTAGTTAAAAATTCTTTTTTCATCGTCCAAAGCTCTAGCAGGATATGGTCGCATCAGGTATGGTAGCAATGGGTACCTATCATCACCTAGTAGTACAAAAGGAGCTGGTGTGGTTGTTGAAGGGAGAGGTCTTGCTTCAGGTACATCAAACTGACCAGATTATAGCAAATGAAACAAGGAAGACGTTCGGAAATTCCCCCCATCGCTTTGTTGTCCTGCAGTACCAACATCAACAGTAATGAACGTTTTATCTGCATCTACCACAGCCTGGAGCAGAACTGAGAAAATTTGTTTATAATTATGGTACTGTGAACCACTGTTCGGCGGACATTTAATGCGCATGTTTCTTCCGTCAATACTCCCCAAACAGTTTGGAAAGTTCTATTTGTCGAAGTATTTGTCTGCCACTGATAGCCAAGTTTCTTTTGTGGGCACAGGGAGGTACACTGGTTGCAAAACATCCCACAAAACTATGCGTGTGTCATGGACGATCTCCGCCACTGTGGTTTTTCCCATTTTGAAACGCAATCCTAATGAGCTGAACGACTCCCCAATTGCTAGGAATCTGAAACACATATACATACAAATCATGTCAGTATTATCCGTAATGTGAACGTGACCACACCTATTATACCTAATATCCTACAACATAGGATAACACAACAATACACAATAAATCAAAAAATACACACTTACATATACATGTGTGTATATGTGGTTAATCAACATAATGTAATATGTTCCTGACATCTTGAAAAATCTAGTGACATTTAATTAATTTGTAATACTGTAATGCTGTTCTGTTAATGTACACATATAATAACAATGGTTTAACACCTAAATTTAATGGACCATGCCCTAGTCTAATGATTTGTATAACCTTGTTATATAAAATCACTGTGGTATAAAATTATTTATACGACATGTATACAAACTGAAAATATCATACGAGCACACAACTGAACTCTGTCAAATAATAATGTAACATACTGCGTGTTATCTGGGCAAAACATTTATAGTGTATTATTGTTGTTTGTTTTATTGTCTGATTCCAGTGAAATCACTGAAGGCAAAATGGAAAAATTTACGAGCCTATTTCACTAAGGAGCTACGTCAGCTTGATACACCAAGGAGTGGAAGCGCCGGAGGTGTACATATAACAAGCTCGTGGGCCTACTTCCAGCAAATGGCGTTTCTGAAAGACACTGTGAAACGCGCCGAAAGATTAAGGAGCAGTAACCTTCCGACGCAAGTGCTCAATTCGGAGAACAGTCAGAATGAAGCAGTAGATGAGATGGACGAGAGCTGTTTAACAGGTAACGAACAAGACCCACCTTCCAATGATGCAGCTGTTCTTGTTGAAAAAAATACAGCTGACATAGCTTCCGATGATAATTCCCGTGGTGATATACAAAAAACATTTGTACCGAGGCGAGCTATTACAAACAAGCGTAAGCTGCAACGTTCAGGAGCACAAGATTACCAAATGGGCAAGGAAGATGAAATAGAGCATATAGAAAAGCGGAAATTAGCTCTGCTTGAAAAAGAAGTGAACAGTGAAAACGATGCAGACTTGTGCTTTTTTAAGAGTCTGCTGCCATACATGCGGGACATGTCGCCAGTTCGCAAACTACGCGTCCGAGGCGATATACAAAGTGTTGTTTTGAGGGAATACGAGGCTATTCGTCAATCACAAGCCTCCACCCACTTCTTTGCTCCACAATTTCAGTCACCGGCCACTTCTACTGATGCCATCGCTCCGCAGTATCATTCACCAACCACCTCTACTGATGCCTCAACAACATCTGGCACTTTCGCAAGTTTCGGAACACTAATTTCTGCAAGTTATGAGGGTAGCTGTAGTGTGGAGGAACGTCCTACTAACGCAACTACATTTATCAACTTGCACCATACATCATGACATTTCTGTACTCACAGTTTGGTTTTATGTGTTACGTGTAATATTCGATTTCCATTGTTTAGTAGGCTAGAGCATACTATTTACTTTATTGCTGTTAAATTGTATGTAGCTGCTAATGTTCGCATGCCAAGCTTTTCTTATACTTATAATGTTTACAACTAATTTCAATAAATATTACTCTCTTGTTCTATCTTTTCACATTGATTACAAATGTTAACAGTTAACTCGTTTAGTACACATAGTATTATGCAACAATACTAACCTGAGGGTAATTACCAAGCGCTGTTCTG
>PNEQ01082931.1:0-50252 GCA_003012365.1 Medauroidea extradentata | reverse complement strand
GTTTATGTTGACGTGTATTTATAGATGACACGCGCTTCTGAGGACTCTTAAGAAAATTTATTCCCATCTTGTTTAACACTGAGTGAATTAATGTGGGCTTTAGCTTTTATAGTTTTTTCAAATGGAGACGAACTGTAATTTCCTCATTGCGAAAGTTAATTAAACGATCTTCTTGGTCCACTATACGTATCACTAATTCATCCACGCGACTTACTATGACAGGTACGTAAATTAACGTGCGAGGCTGTTCAATTATTTTGAATCCTGGAGGTACAGAACACGTAAATTCGTGAATTGTATTTGACGGTCTACCATTTAAATATGAACAACCAGCGATATTGAGATTAACACGACACACATTTACAGGTAATATGTTAACAGGTTTTTGTGATTCGTGTATACTTCCAGCAACATATTTTTCAGGTATGAAAACCTAGTATTTTACCGATAGATTCTGGAGCTTTAAAATTTACATTTTCGCTACACAGCATCATTCTTTTAAGTGTGTTTTGATTTCCAGTAAGCATGAATGTTACGTCTTCTGGCAATGCGTTTTTTGTAAATGTTTCTATATCCTCAATTTCGTAAGACCCTGTTGGAATTACAATTTCATACTCTTTTTTTAATTTTTTTCGAACAGAAACTTCCTACTTCCTTCATCAATATTTGGTATGGAATTATAGCTTACTAAATCCACCAAGCATACTTGCCATTCCCCAGTTAAATCTAATGGGGGGAAGTATGTTGATTTCAATTCTGATGTTTGCCCTGATAGAATAATAGTTAGCGACGTGATCTACTGACTGAAAGAGGACATGTGAATTCATTTTATATCTTCGCGAGGAAGCTGAGACACAAATGTCCGCAATTCCAAGTGTATGGAAGTTGATCACGTAAGTATTTGTACTTTAAATGTGTTCCTCTTAAATAGTAACGTATTTCTTTCTGCGGTCGCAAATCTCCGAAACTGTCGTAATAATGTACATTGTTGCCATTTTTGCTAAAACAAGTCCAGTGTGTTCCATCACCTTTCCTACTATCTAGATTGACAATTACATTTTCACGAAAATGTGGTTTTAAAGGTATATCGTCTCTCATAAACACACCGCGTAAGTAAGGTATGCGCAACTTTTTAGCATAATACAGTAAATCTCTGTCGGTTAGCTCTCGTTGTGGTAAGGTCCTTAAGATTTGCGCTTGCGTTTTTTAAAACCTTTGCCAGGATAAGGTTTGAGATACATTCCTCGACAGTTTTTTGCCTTAGAATTCAGTTCTTCCATCTTAGCATTATGACGCATAAGTTCAGCTAAACGTTTTTCAGTAGTGTTTTTCGATGTAACTGTTTTTGCGATCGCGCTGGCTCCGCTTGCTAACGCACCGAGTGCAGCAAGGGCCGGGAACAGTTACGGGATAAAACCGCCTTTTTTAGACTTTTTCTTCTTAATTCCACCACCTTTTCTCTGTCCCGCACCGGTCTTCACTTTAGCCTTCATAATTTTCGATACGAGCTAAGAGGCTGCTTTTTCACCAAGTTTCGTCTGCAGTGATTTCGATATTTCTTCTGCTCGGGTTACCAATTCGCGGTCTGCTGCGTGGCGTTCACTGAGATCGTTGGTGTTGAAATACTTTAAATCGTGTTGCTTGCAAGCTTCGTCTAACCTGTTTATAGCCTTATCTCCACGCGCTAATCTCGTGGCAATTCGTGTACCAGGTCCACAGTAATTATACGATGGCAAATGTGCTTCGAACAGGAGATTGTTAATTATCTTATTAAGTAGCCCACGACCTTTCTTTACCTTGTTTGCACGAGGCATCGTTTTACACTGAGTTTGAGCATATATATAGCATCACTTATATACGGTTTAGCTCAGTAGCAATGAAGATAATTAAGCAAGAACACGAGTTACCAGTTGTTATTTCAAATGACGATAAAGAACACAACACAGTAGGGTTACATGGCCCATTGTTACCGCATACGCTGAGGGCGATCATAGCGGGTGCGTCATCATGTGGAAAATCTTGCTTAATGTTGAGTTTACTTGAACAACCAAACAGTTTAAAATTTGAAAATGTCTACATGTTTTCAAAAACGTTACACCAAAACAAATATAAACGCTTGGAGAAAATTATAAACTCTATAGATGGAATGAAATATTTTCCCTACACCGACAAGGAACAATTAGTGCCACCTAAAGACGCCTTACCTAATTAGGTGATTGTGTTTGATGATGTGTGGGCTGAACCACAAAGCGAGATTCAAAAGTACTTCAGTTTTGGACATCACTGGGGCGTTAATTGTTTCTATTTGTCTCAAAGTTATGCTCGAATCCCAAAACATAACTTGAGAGATAATTGTAACCTATTGTACTGTTTAAGATGGACGATTTGAACATACGCCACGTATACGCAGATCATGTTGCAACAGATATGTCAATACAGAAATTTAGGGAAATCTGTTCATACTGTTGGCGCGACAAATTTGGTTTTTTGGTTATCGTGAAAGATTTTCCAGTATATAATGGGAGGTACAGGTGCGGGTTCGATCACTTTATCATTCCTGGCGAAGAATGAATTACTCTATTTGAAAGTTTGGACACGGAGCATTTAAGAAAACTCGCGGAGGGGAATGTCTAACGCTCGAAAAAGCTGGTGTATGCAGTCTTGGTGGTCACATTTTACGTAACGTGGGTAATCCAGTCAAAAATAGTGATGCTGCAAACAAGAATTACGTCACGAATGTCAACACTTTGACGCTAGACGCAGTGCGTACGGCGACCAACGAATTGGAGAAATTAGTAAGCTCAACAAACGAAACCGTATCCCGCAACATGGCAAAAACCACAGAACGCAGTGAAGAGATTGTAGGACTGATGAATGGATTGCGTGCCATCCTATCTAAAACCAAACCCAATTTTGTAGAATCGTTACTTCGCTTAATGCGTGAAATACTTGTAGTTGCGGAAACTGTTCGACAAACGAAACAGAGTTTGCAGGAAAAACTGGACATATTGCATGCAGGTTTAAAGAAGGATGTTCTTGCACCCTTAACAGATGTTTGTACAAACACAAACTTGCAGAAACTGTGTAACGATCTTTTGCTTAAGTTACAGTTGTTTGTGGGTGGGAAAATGACAAACATAAGTATTAAATTAGATTATGTTTACACCAAACTAGGTGAACTAGAGAAAAAATTAGCTACTGTCCCTTCATCTCACAAACCAAAGTCTAGCTAATATATAAATAAATGCAAAGCTAGAAAATATGTTTCATTAAGATGTCTGCTAACGTACAGGATTTACAGAATGTTATCGAAGCTGTTAAACGGAAATACATGGTCGCTAAAAGGACTAGACTTGGAAAAGATTATGTTAATGAAGAAATATTTAAACCGATCACTTCTCATCTGGATTATTTAAAACCTAAAAATGAAGAACAGAAATTTATGGAAGAAGGTGGGAAGCAGGAGTTTAAAAAGGAAGAAGCTGAAGAAATTAGCGAGACTACACAAAAATATCTAAAGATAAAAAATGTTAGAAATGTTCGTGATAATGTCTACGGGATTTAAAACGGAAGAAGAGACTGTTTTTAGGAAATGCAGAAGTCGAGTTTTTACCGCAAGATATACTGAAAATAGGAGACTTTACGTTACCTATTACTGAAGGATTGTATGAGCTACTCTTTAAAACCTATCCTGAAAGATATTCACAGGATGATTTGGAAACTTACAAATATCTAGGTAATTTAACAGGAGCACATTACCTGGAGAACGATCCGACTACTAAAACATTTAAAGACGTAGTTCATTCTTAATTTCCATTAGTAAATGGCAGGCAAAGGAACGTGCAAGGCAGTGGTCTTAATAAAGTCGATGATAAATCTAAAATAGCTTACACTTATTGGGATAATCCGAACGAACTGATAGATCGTTTAAGACTTCTTCTGGCGTCGCAAACAGCTGGCAATAATTCCCACTCTAACGAGATTATATCGATAATAGAGGAATTGAAGGAGTTTGGATACATAGTATGAACTTTACAAATTTAGCAAAAGAATTACATGCTCCTAGGCGTATACATTTTCCTAGACGCAGCATTATCACACATGGTCTAAACGATTTATTTCAAATAGATTCGGCCGACTTGTATGCTCACTCAAAAATAAATAAAGGATATAAATTTATTTTGATGGTGAAAGATGTATATTCTAAATATCTATGGACCTATCCTCTAAAAAATAAATCTGCCCCAACAGTTGCTAAAGCCATGAGCAAGTTATTACTAGAACATGTACCTCCTTTCAAAATTCAGAGTGATTTTGGAACAGAATTTACAAATAAACATTTCCAAAATTTGATGCGAAAGTATAGGATAAATCATTATTATGCTCTGAACGAGAACAAGGCTGCTCGTTGTGGAAAGTGTGATACGAACTATCAAAGGTATGTTGTACAAGAAATTTACTTCTCAAGGTAATCACAAGTGGATCAATATATTACCTAAAATTGTTAGTTACTGCAACTCAAAATATCATAGAACTATCAAGATGGCGCCTATTGATGTAAAAGATAATTCTTTACTCAATACAGTATACAAGAAAATTAAAACTGCAGACCCTTCAAAACCAAAATATAAGGTCGGTGATTCTGTACGTGTGTCTACGTTGAAAAAACCCTTTGAAAAAGGATATGAACTAATGTGGTCATATGAAGTTTACAAGATTATTGGTGTTAAGGAATCAAATCCCCGTGTTTACTACTTAGAGGATTTTACGGGTGACCCAATTAAAGGCAGCTTCTATGCATTTGAATTACAGAAAGCAAAGGTACCCAGCGAATACTTAATTCAGAACATTGTGAGACGTAAGGGCGAAAAGGTTTTAGTTAATTGGCGTGGTTTTTCTTCTAAATTTAATTCCTGGTTACCTAAAAAAGATTTAACTTACTTAAAATAATTTTATTAGTTTACTAACAATCACACTAAAAAGTATGGGAGGGGTGAGAGGAAATTAGTTCCCTTTAAAAACGAGGTCTTAATAGATTATGAGGGTGTAAAGGTTGAGTGTAAAACATTCATGTTCGAGTCAGGATTTGAACCCAGGACCTCACGCACAAAAGACCGAAGCCTAACCATGTAGGCTATCCATTCGATGAGGAGAAGGTGTTAAGACGTGAGGATAGCTGGGATGTCTGGCTGCTCTTTTTTTTTGTTTGGTAATGACCGTTCAAATGTGAGAGGGAAAAACGGTTGGATTCAAGGACAAGCAACTGCTTCTTCCTCGCGATAGGATGAGGACTGGTTCTGCTGGAGAAATAGAGGGGGAACGTGCGTTATACATACACAAACACTACATCCTGAGACGTAACAATGTGGTCGCAGTGGAGCACAGTAGATTTTGAAGTTGTTGATAGGGCGTGCGAGATGGCGGAGGCGAGTGTGACGACGGCGCGTACACGTTTGGCGGAGCCGGGAACGGGGGTGTCAAGACTCCTGCTAGGAACCGCCCTGGCAGGGGTATTAGCACTGTGTCAGGACCCTCCCGCATCGTCTCACACATCGGTGACAAGATCGACGCCTAGACCAAATTCGCCGCCTCCAAGAAATTCGTTGCCTCCAATAAATTCGCCGCCTGCAAGAAATTCGTCGCCTCCAAGAACTTCGCAGCCTCCAAGAACATCGCTGCCCAGAACGCCGCCTCCTAAAGTGTTATACTCACCGGTGACACCTGTGAATGTTTCACTGGTGACACCGGTGAATATATCACCGTGGGTAATGGCACAAGTGTCTGACACCATGGGTGGGTGGTGCGATCGGTGGATGGCGGGGATATGTGACAATCCGCCGCCTCAAGAAGCATAGAGGTTGGCGGGTATGACACCACCACCTGCCATCCACCCCGCGTCGCCGACAATGGTGCCATCGACACCGCCACCAAACCTGGCAACCACCCTCCGCGATGCTGCTATCACCACCAACGTCTGCAGTATGGAGGGCGAGAAGAAGGTTAAAACTCTCGCTGACAAGGAACGTGACGTCAGTAGCACCACCTGTGGTGGACCTTACAAGGAGTCCGTTGTGGAGTCCACCATGGGTGATGGCTGTGCCGTCGTCACCCTCATCAGCGAGGTCACCACTTCGAGCCTTGGAGGCGGCATCGACGACAGCTCCAACATCAGCTGCGCAACCACCACCACCACCACCACCAACATCACTACCAGCACCACCACCATCACTACCAGCAGCATCAACAACACTACCAGCACCACCACCACCATCACTACCAGCAGCATCATCAACAACACTACCAGCACCAGCGCCGTCAACAACACTACCAGCACCACCATCAACACCGGCCGCAACATTAACACCAAGGAGACGTGTGGCCGGTGTCCACTTAAGAAATAGACATACTTTAAAGAAGACATTAAAACGGGAAATAAAAGAAATTTAAAATAAACTTTTAAAAATGGAAAATATTTTAAATTTGTTGTAAATATGTTTTTTTTGTGTAAATATTTGTGTAAATATATGTGCGTTAGTGTGTGAAACTAGCAATTGGATTTTTGTTTGGTGAGTACCCTTTATTTTCCTTTTCTTCATGTGTTTTCTTTGTTAAGTTATATATAGAATGCTTTAATTTTCTAGTCATACAAGATTAGGAAATTAAATGTATTTGATATAATTAAACAGAAAATAATATGATGCGTAATCTCTCCTCTAATATGTAAGTTTATAGGAATTTTTTTTGTTTGTCTAAAAGTAAATGAAGTCTCTCTCTCCTTTTAAAGTAATCAAAATTATTTTTTTACAAAACACATTATTTACATAACTTATTAAGAAGAAAAATGTGTTTCATAAACACAAAATTTAAAACATTAAATCAAACAATCATTTAACAAGCAATGAGTTTTACAAAAATATATATTGGAGAAGAAGAAAAAAAACACTAACGTATATATTTATTCAGATTTATTACAGAGTGTATACAATGATTTTGCACATCTGGTAAACATACATGAATCTAACATTTTTTAAAATACAAGTATTCAAACACAGCATTTATTTACATCACAAATGATTAGTTTTGAAACAATTTACTATGTTATTTTTTCCTGTAAGTATACAAACATAGGAATTTATACATAACAATTTACATATTGATGTTCACGTAATGCTTCAGTTTTACACCGAGTACAAAAATATTATTTATGGGTGTCATGCAGTTTATTTGCATATCTATCCACCAAACTGTGGAACGATAAGAGTGGAAAATGCTTTTTAATGTTTATTATTTTCACATTACTCAAACAAACACTACGTAAAATTCGTTTCTGTTGATTTCCTAGTACATATACAGGATAATCTTCGCACAACTCACTATCCAAAACCTTTGGTACATTGTTGTAAAGGATGCAGCCATAGTTCCATTTTAGTTCGTGTTTCTCATATATTTGCAGTCTGTAATGTGCCTGCATTTCCTTACTTAGTTCGCTCCAGTCACATGGAGGTAGAAATGTAAATACTGACTTACTGTTATCGTCGTCAGAAAAGGATATGGCTATTTCCTTTATAATAAACTCATCACTATAGAGATCATTGAAACCTTGTATACAAGCATACTACATAATGTTAAAATAAATCTGGGGTGTTGGGCAGAATGCAGATACAAGGTGCACAAGGTGTGATGAACTCGTGTAGGTGAATAATGGTTGTGTGTTCGTAACCAGTACACGTTTCTGTCCACCGCTCTGTGTATTTGTAACAGTCGGAGTATATTACAAACTCTGTTTTGTCTTCAACTTGGGTACGATCTACGATTTCACTTTCCGACTGTATAGCTAAGTTGTCGACTGATGTAGGAAGATCACTGTCTGGTGTAATGTTTGTTACGGGACACCTAGGGTTATAACAGTACGTAATTTTCCTGTGGAACACTCCTTCACAATCCCAATACCCGCTCATATGATGACAACCATTACAAGTCTCAAACTGTTTATAACCAAAAGCGGGTTGAAAGATTATTCTGCAATAACCAGGCGTGATATCTTTATAAGTTATTTCAGGATTAAATTTTTCTTGGAAAACAGAGCCAAATAACTCAGATTCATCACAGTATTTTAAGTCGCACATTAGCCTGGGGATTTATACAGGATGTCTGAATAAAAAAATTTACACACAGGATGTGTTCAAATTAACTTTTCGTATACAACACACTTTGCTATTACACGGCATGCTGAGAACACTTTTACCTCTGTACATGCAATGCACGACTCCGCTGCAGCTTTCCCTCCAGCGAAGTATGTCGTCGGAGTCCAAATGCTCTCGTTCAAAGTAAACGAGACTTTTTCCTGTTGCTGTCGTGATTATTTCGCCTTCTTCCAACACCGCCAAGTTGCTCGCTGTGTTGGGCAGCACAGAGAATGGTCTAATGTTTCGCACTGCACACATGAGATCTCCGCACCTCTCAACTGCACTGACGATGACGTCCGCACTTAACCAGTATCCGCTCAAATGGAATTTACCATTGCATACTTGTAATTGTTTACATTTAGACACTGGTTTAAAAACAACTCTCCTATAACCAGTCTTTATGTATTCGTAGCTATCATCCGGAGTGAATGCAACCACATATCTTTTATCGCACATAACCTAAATTAATTATTTTATTAATTAATCAAGACTCGAATCGGAGATAGAAGCTCACGCCACGAAGACCTTTGGAGTACTGACAACACGATTTCCCTTATATAGGTTAGCAGGGTAAAATAATATACATGATGGAGGGGAAAACTATGCCAATTGAATAGTATACGGGGATGGAGGGGAAAAAAGAGGGGGGACCCCATTTCATACTGGTGATTGGAGATCCAGGTTCCAGTCTCTCGCCAGCAACCGAAGGAGAAGGTTGTGACACAAGAGGTAAGTAATATATATCGATGGTGTAATCCTATGCTATAAATAACTATGTCATCACAGCTTGACTGGGAGGTGATGATGTCACAGATATATTTAGACTATGTCATCATATCCTTTAACCAAAATAAAATAATTTACCCCTTCTACTCTACCCAATCACAGCACACTTCCCCTTCAACCAATCAGTAGCTGCATAATGTTGGGGAGGGGGGAACAGCCAATAAAACATCACATAGGGGAAGCGAGGAGGGGCTACAGCCAATAAGACATCACATAGGGGAAGCGAGGAGGGGCGACAGCCAATAAGACATCACATAGGGGAAGCGAGGAGGGGGACAGAAAAAAATGCCACATAGGAGAAGGGAGGAGGGGATGTTGGTCAAGGTCACAAGGGATGATGGTCATAGGAGGTCATGTGGGTTCAAGGTTACAGTTCAAGGTCATTGTCCAAGGTCAAGGTCATTGACCTAGGTCAAGGTAGTTGTTCAAGGTCAAGGTCATTGACCTAGGTCAAAGTCACCTCATTTGCATACCTAGAACAGACCTGCTCCTCCTACTGATTTTCCCTAAATAGGTATATACAAAAACCATTTTAGCAGACAATGGTATTCAATTTAAGATAGGAAAATGGGCCGCTGCCGCTCGTAGATGGGGCACTGAAACCTGGACCACCCCAGGTTACAATCCTCAAGGAAATCCGACCGAGTGCTGGAACCAAGAGATTAAGAGTGGGTCCTAGAAAATAGTATTTTAGAATTTCGTAATGAAACTTAAACAACATTTTCATAACCTAATGTATATTGTATCTGCAAAATTTTAAGTATTTCCGCCCGTAATTAAATCGAGTAATTTACATTTTGTTTCATAATTACATTGATCTAACTGTCAATTTTAGAGGCCTTTCTTGTAAAGATAGAAACTTGACACTTGCGCTACATATGAAAATAACCTTCTTCTGTGCTTTACCACAGTTTCATCATGGCACGTGCCATAGTTACTTAATAATTAATTAAAATGTGGACGTATGGAAAACACGGAATCTGCTTGTGACGCAGTGTTCCAGAAAAATGACAACTACGACGCTTCCGTTAAAGATATCATAACACATTTGTGATATGTCACAGGATAATGATGTAAGAATCGAATGAGGTATGACACATATGTATGCGTCATGCGTAAAGCATAAAAAACATACAGAAATCCGATATAAATGCAATCAACGTTTACTTAGCTGAAAGGTGGCGCTAGGCGGCTGCCTGGGAAACTATGTTCTGGCTGCTGCTTTGATAGACAGGGGGGCTCACAGCAGGAAGTCTGCGAGGGATTACAAGGGTCAGCAGTAAACCTTGAATAGCAGGTACCTAGGCCTGGCCCGGCGCACGCCGCCCAGTGCAAAAGTTTGTGGATAGTGCGATTTCTTTTATTTTTTACAAGACATCCCATCCATGGCCTGTGTCCGCTGACACCACTTCTCAACCTACCACATACAAAATTATGTATTGTACCAGTAAATAAAAATGGGCATGGGATAGGGAAGAAGGTTTGATAACACTATAAATAAATTAAACGAACCAGTTATTTATTTTTGTAGGCTACTAACAAGCAAAGAACGATTTGAAAAAATTAATAATGTTATATACTGACGCGTCCAAAAACCCAACGTTTCGAGTAATCGAAATACAGAAAATATAACCAAGGTAGTAGTATAGCAAATGTTTAATTTTTGTTAGATCTGTATCTTCTTTGCACGAAACAGGTACATCTTCAGATTATAATTATTCAGCTAAATGCACTGTAAATGCTTTAAAATTTATAATTAGAATATATTTAAGCACACTTATTTATTCATTGAAGGAAAGTCTGCACAAATCATTTTTTTCTTAGTGAAGCATCCATTATATTTATCTTACATTCCAAGACAATGATTATGAAAACGAAGTTCTAAAATACATAATTAAAGTTTACTGTTCGTCAAGTTGCTACTTAGTTTATTACCAGTTATTTATCACTGCACTGATAAGTTTATAATTATTATCGAATCACACGATTTCCTGTATTAACTCACAGTTTTCTTAATAAAAAAGCAGTTATCAAAATTTTTTGGACACACAATTATTTTAAGTACTAAAATATGTAACTAATACACAGTTTTAAACATGTTAGGTATTTTTAGAACATATTTTAATATTAAATTTAAATTTAATTTGATTGTCGAATCCCAAGTTGAGAGTAGTAATTATATTTTTGCCCTTTAATTTAATTACGTGATGGCTAAAATAAAATGTACTAATGTATTTTTATGCTCCTACTTAATTTTAAAAACTGTCAGAGGAACACTTCACATGCAAAAACATTTTCCACCATAACAATTATAAACTGTTGAATTCACTTCAGACGATCGCCATTTATTTTTACATAGTGTGTAATCAGATGTTTGTCATTGAAATAAATGCTATATTATAGCATTTATGGAAAACAGAGACACGCATTATATATTGTCTGGGATATGCATATGATAGTCATAGTTACATGGAAACTAAGTTTTCCCCACTAAATTAAGTATGTTAAAAAATAAAAGTTATGTTTATATATTCGAGGACATCAATTTTCCCTTTTGGAAAATTTTTGAATGTGCCAGAGAAATACTAATGAAAATTCTTCTAAAAAGAATTTGGGTCACTGTACAATTCGCTGGATGGCCAGGTAACGAAGATAAGGCACATGATACAGCATGCATGCTAGTGGGCTACCATTAAATATGCTCAATTTGTAAACACCGCACAATCGTTATACAATAATGAACATTTATTTTCCGAATGTCTGAACCTGGAGGTGCTCAGTAGAACTTGAAAGTATGATCCAACTGTAGCAACATTTATTGCACAAGTTATCTCTGTTTGTTACTTCTGTAAAGTTTTAACATGGTCCTAGATAGGGTATTAAGTGTTGGTTGTAAGTTTACACACCCATATCGGGAAGATTATAAATTCTTTTTTTATTTAGTTATTTTTGTTAAGAATATTCTTGTAACATTGTGACTTTCAGGACTGCAGTGGCCGAGTGATTTGAGCACTCACCTCCAACAGGAAAGATCGCTTCCTCATCGTCTCTCACGTTCTAAGTTGTTAGTTGTATTAAATTTTTACCTGAACGTGAATTTCCCATTATTCTTTGCGTTGCCGTACGAGGAAATCGTTTACTAAAATTTGGAGTTACTTTGCACCATAATAGCTTTTTGTAAATTATGGTTTATAGCTTCTTATGTTGTTGAGGATTTCATCGTGCTTAGTTTTCATCATAAATAATACTTCGGATGGAAGGATGCTTAGGAGTTTTTCATGAATATAAATTAAATGGGCTGTGTAAAGTAGTCTCACTTTATGGTATTCACAGTTTTATGTTATTTTGATGGACTAGTTTTCGGTTTTTTTTTTGCGAGTTATGATCTGATTCAAGGATATAAAATAATATTGAAGTGATTTCTGAACACAATGATGTTAAAATGTTATGATATATACTCGTTCTTTATTGTAGAGTAGCTGGTTCGCGCAACTTTTTTTGCGAGGTTTTCCATTTAATGCGATCATATTTCAGAAACAAAAAGTTATAAAAAGTTGAAAACGGGGTAAAATTATTTAAAGATCGTACGTTTTAGAAAAATTTTGAAAAGGAAAATTGTCCCACGAAATGTTCTGGCCACCCCATTCTGCCTCTGTACCTCCGTTTTGACCCCACCTCCCATGAAGTACAAAGCATTTGTCTTTGTAGAAACCTTCGTGGCCGCACACACAACTCACTTACATTTTTTATTGAAATTAAAATTTTTTGGGGTACCCCGTTCTGCCCCTCTACACCGTTTTCCCCTTGCTCGCCCCTCCAAATTAGTGGAAGCCTTCGCGGGGACACGCATAATTTACAAATGTTTATTCGTTGACTTTTTTTTTTTGTTTTACTTTTCTGTCCTTCTACCACTTTTGCCCTCCCCAACTCAATTTGTTTGTAGAAATTTCATCGCGATCTGATGAGTGGAATAGAACCTCATTGAATACGAGCAAACTATAATTTATATTTTGTAAGCTAGCAGTCCGTCCGTGGCATTGCCTGCATGCATTACTTGTAATAGCTTATATTTATTCAATTGAATGTCCTCTTTATATGCCAGATTAGTAGCGCGGCCATTATGTGTTAGGATAACCAAGCCTCAGGTTGAGTTAACTCTGTAGCCGGGTAAGTAGCTATAGCTAAATACTATCCTAAGTCAATCCCTGATACTTTTAATTACTGTGCCGAACCATATTAATAGTCATAGAAAATATACGAATATAAGAGAGTATTCAGATAGTATGCATAGTAGGCCTGTACGTGGTATGATGATTCGTTAATCTTGTGCACAGCCATTGATGATTGTGCCTTCAATATACGTACCTTTGAAAGTTCATTAAAAAAGTAAATATTCCGTTACTGGGCACATAAAGGTTATATACCCACATGTAATGATATAAATATAGAATATTAACTTCCCTATAAGATACGTCTTTATGGTTGTACTTGCTTTTTCGGATCGTCTGCTTTTAAGGTTTACTAAAACGCAGTACATACGGGCATTGTACAAGCAAGTGAAGACTTTCTTGTTCACATCGGCTTGTAAGAAGCTTGTATCGTGTGAACGGCCACCGAGAATACTAGTGACTAACATACAAAGACTTGTATACTAGCTAGGGCGGAATAGGGACATTTTTCACTATCTTTCCTGTACTAGTCAAAAATAAACAAACAATTTTTATGCATGCCCGAATGTTTCTGAACAAAATAGCTTACAAATACGAAGCATTTTGAAATAAATCGCGTCTAAGCTGAACAAAAGATACTGTTAAAGGAATATTTGCTTATCGTGCGCCATGTCACTTTACATCTGGATATAATCAACTAGAGACAATAATTCAATTTTTACATTTTGAAGTTGGTTTTTGGTGCATGTACAATAAATATTGCACTTATTACCTCCAGTACTTGAAATACAGCTTTAAAATCTGTATTCAAAAATTTAATGGTACACACCAGATTGTACACGAAAGTTGGCCATGTAAACTATTTGATAGGATACTAGCTGGAGCACTAGTTAGTGTTCCCTTTCTTGTACACACTTGATGCTCACTTTCATGTACAAGAAAGATGTCTGTGTGTACTGGGCTTTAGACTAAGTAAACCCCCTCCCCATAGGGCAGTTAATAGTTATTTTCTCGGTATAAGAACTGAGATAATTATTTTTCGTATTTATGTAAGCATCATTCTGAAGCAAAACACATATCTATCTCAATAGTTTCGGTAAATGAAAACAAATCTTATGCCTTTTCACCTCTTCAGTGATCAAATTTCGCAAAATCTTACCATTACAGGTTAAACATTTGTATAAGAATTTAATTGAGGTGAAAATCACGTCGATAAACTTAAAATAGGCTAATATGCATTTTTTTTATGATCGAACCATTGCAATGGGAACCTGACGGCCTATCGTAGTCACTTTTACTTCAATGCATTGAAGTAAAAGTGACTACGATAAGCCGTCAGGTTCGAGCTGTTTAGATGAATCTTAAAAAACACAATTCACCACTTTCCGTCCTCTTACAGGACACATTTCGAAAAATTCCTTCTTAGTGCTCGCGTACGACCTAAAGGAAACATACAAATATTTCACATTTCTAGGTCCAGCAGTTTGAGCTGCAGTTTTATATGTCAGTCAGTCATCCAGTCAGTCAGTTCGTGTTCTCTTTTCAACCCCCGATGCAAAAAGAGGAGTGTTATAAGTTTGACGTGTCTGTGTGAGTATCTGTGTATCTGTGTGTCTGTCTGTGGCATCGTAGCTCCATAACGAATAGGCCCTAGACCGATTTTGATGCGGTTTTATTTGTTTGAAAGCTGGCGTATCGTAACTACTTTAACACTAAATGAAATAATGCTGCGCGTGCGCACGTATACGTGAAAAAGACAGGTGTTGACTGGACAAGGGAGGGGGAGGGCGAAGGTAATCAATTTAGAGAAAAATTTAGTGTTTTATCTCTGACACTATACCAACAGCTATTATTGTTTTTATCACCACTACGCTCATAACCAATCAACAACGTGTTAATCAAATATTACGGAAATTGTAGCCTACTGCTGTCTCTCTCACCACTGGCATATATCAGGATTTCAGTTCTGAAGAGGTATTATCCATGCAGTCTTTGTCAAGGTAGTAGACAGAAATAAGAATGATAAATAATCTTTCCTGGCATAATACATATTCATTTTCAATTAGTAACCAATTTTACTGTTGTGAGCAATTCAAATCCATTTGTATCTTTCGTCTTGAAAATTATCAAAGTAATGTGAACTCACTTGTAATACGATACTGTTGACAAATGGTATACTGATTTTCCAAAATATTTCAAATGGAATCCTGAATAAGTGTGGTTTATGGGTCAAAAGTTAAGATACTGTAAATTTTTTTGTTCATGTTAGTTCAATAGAATATTTTCGTAATTTTTCAGAAAATTCGTAAGAGATTCATTATTGGAGCAAATTGCTCAGACTTTATGAAATACAATTTTTGTCCTGCTATAATAAAACGTTCAGGTAGTGTAACAGAACAACCGTCTGTGGCCATGACTTGACTCGGACGTAATTCGGGATAAGACTATGAATCGAAATAAAATTTTACTAGTGACCACACCCATCTCGAAAATTTGCATTCTGCTATTAAAAAATACTGGAATAATTACCTAATATAGGCTACCACAGCACGAAGAGCGTAATATTCAATGGAAATCCTTTCCGAATAGCGAAACAAGAAGATCCCATATCTCCTCCCCTCCCCTGGTCATGTCTTCGCCTTGGGTCTCATTAGACTTCAGGTAACAATAGGGCAGCCCTCTGCCTCCACCCCCTGCCCCAACACATTTTACAAGTGTGCTCAGGGCCATGCCAGACACAGAGGCAGACATAATCCTATTTGATTGACAGTACCATAAAACCTGCAACAGTGCTGCTCTCCGTGAGAATTTTTCTGAACTTTTTGCTGGGACCTTTAAATCGTCTAGTACGAGGATCGACAGCCCTGACTCATCTCTGTGCTTCGAGCCCCAGCACATGCAGAAAGCCATCCCAACCCTCACTTGACCGCATCCAACATGCTCCCAGCTGCCCACCCCAGATCCTGGGAATATCGCAGCCTCGCCTACAGTGCTACCCATTCAGTCGCCGCCACCTAGCATTGCTCCCTCCTCTCCCCTGGCTGATGGGAAATACGTTACATCTCTGTGACGTATTCAGCCATGGAGGAGCTGCCGAGGGTTACAAGCACAACCAACTGCACATTACCGAGAATCTTCGCGGCATAAACCACAGCCAACAAATTGGACACTGCCAACCCAGTAGAGACAGCAGAGACACTATGCGCAAAACACCTTTAATCTTTTATTTATTTATTTATTTTAACACGAGCAAAATTCAGCACCACGGTCGGTTTACAATTTGTCGTGCAAATTGTTGACCACATACAGTTATAAAAAACACAATGATTAGAAGAAGCAATAAGATACATAAAAACTTATGTGCTAAATTACAAAAGTTATTAATAAAGAAGATTAAACTAAGCCTGTTACATAAAAATATGAGAGTTTACAAATCATGAGATATGTTACATAATGCCGAATTAGTCTCCTGTCATCATTATGTAATTGTTTTCTTTATTTTAGATTTTAGCCTGTCAGTAGGAACTCTTTGTACTTTTTCTTAAATACACTTAATGATCCAGTTTTCTTTAACTTTGTGGGTAACTCGTTCCAGACACGACTGGCCATGTAGCTGAATGATCGCTTATATGTTGTACTGTTGTAACGTGGTATTTGGGAGTTCATTTTATGTCTGGTGTTGTACGAATTGATAGAGTTTAACTGTTGTAGTTTAGATGTTAAGAATTTTGGAATGTTATTGTGGATAATTGATTTGAGTTGTGTGGCAAAGTTAAATTGTCGTCTGTTTTCCATGTTCAGCTAGCCGGTTTTAACTAAGGGTTCTGTGATGTGGTCCCTTCGTTTTAGGTTATAAACATACCTTACACATGCATTCTGAAGTTTTTGGACCCTGTATTGCAAAGAGTTGTCTGTACTACAGAAAAGGCCAGAGCAGTAGTTGAATGATGATAAAACAATACTATCACAAAGCTTGAGTTTCAGAGAAGTTGGAAGAATTCGTTTAAATTTATAAAGGTGCTAAGTTTGTAGTAGCCGGTTTGAAGGAGAGAAGAGAAATGTTAGTTCCAAGAGAGATTTTGATCGAAAACAATTCCAAGGTTACGATAGTTTTCGCATTTGGGAATTATAGTTCCATTAATTTTAGTTTGGTGGCCAGTATTAAGTTTCGTTAGGATTTTGCTGGTCCCAATTGTCATGTATTTACATTTATCTGCATTCAGTTTTAATTTATTACTGATACACCATTTATGAACCCGCTCGATATCTTCATTAGTTTTCCTTATTGTGTCCTGGATTTCTCTGGTACCAGTCTCGATACATGACTGGGTATCGTCGGTGTATTGATGGCAGTATAAGTACTTGAAACACTTCGGCAATTCTGCAACGTATAACGAAAAAATAATTGGAGCAAGTATACTACCTTGAGGTACACTGGACTGTATAAACCTTTCTTTGGATTTTAAAGTGCCTGCGGCCATCTCCATTTCTACCTGCTGTTTCCGGTTACTGAGATAATCCCGGAACCATTCGTGTGTTCTTTGTGAGACGCCAGCTTCTGCAAGTAGCGATAGTTAAATTTCGTGGTCCAGAGTGTCGAATGCCTTAGAAAAATATAAAAAAAAAATTACTATAATTATGTTTGAGCTATCAATCGCTCTAAAAATTGTATCATCAGATAGAGTCATGTATAGATTGTTTCTCATACTGAATATTTCGTTCGTCTAGGGCCTCGCTTGGCTGTTTATGCACAAGTTTTTCGATTAGTTTAGATAGAGCAGGCAGAATGCTAATGGGGCGTAGATCTGTATAGTCATGTGGGTCTGTAGTTTTAGGTAATGGGTTTACCTTGGAAGATTTCCACTGTAAAGGGTAGGTGGATGATTTAAGTGAACAATTTATAATGTCTGTAAATGCTGGTATGCAGTTAGGTGTGCAAAGTTTAATTATGTTTATACTTATACCATCGCGTCCTGCAGCTGGAGTTTTAATACTGTTCACTGTTTTATAAACTTCAGATTCCCCCACTGCTATATACTGTAGACCATGCTCATAAAAATTTATATTGTTGTTTTGGGAAATGAAAGAATATAATTTAGAGGTTTGTATAAAATAGTCGTTAATTTTGTCAGGGTTCTGCAGCTCTATGGGAAGTGTCGAGTTATGGGGCGCAACTACATTAAACAGTTTAAGGTCTCCACAGTGTCGTTGGGTTTTTTGGGTTTTTCAGAACAGTTTGTAAAGTAAATGAGTTTGGAATTCTTGACTAAATACTTGACAAGGTTTCGAAGCTTTTTGTAATCGCAAAAATTGTCTTCCGTCCTGGTTTTAAGGTAAAGTTTCTTGGCCTTGTCCCTTTCTTTCATCTTGCCTCTTAACGCGTGTAACATCCAGGGCACAGATTGCGTTTTGCGTTTGACATGTACTAGTGGCGCGTGTTTGTCGAAGAATGTATTAATATTACTGCTAAATTATTTACTTTTTCATCAATTGTTCTGGAATTGAACACATTGATCCATGTTATTTGGTTGAGATCATGAGTGAACGATTGTACGTCAAAATTATTGTAACAACGAATTAGCTTATATATCATCATTGCAGTTCTGACTGGGAATTCATATGTTACATATATTAAGTTGTGATCAGTAAATCCTATTACCTCGTTTTGTCCGCAAGAAACTACTTTGTTTTTATCTTTAACAATTATTAAGTCCAATAAAGTTTCTGTAGTGAGTGATATCCTAGTCGGTGATCTTATTAACTGGCTAGAACCATACGTATTTATTATTTCGTGTAAGAATTTTGCGTCGCTACTTTTTGATCTAAGCATATTGACGTTGAAATCGCCCATAAGAATAATGTCGTCGTATTTTTGCAAGAGGTGCTCGATTGTGAGTTCTAGGTGTGCGAATTCTTTGTAAGAAGTATTAGGTGGCTTGTATAAAACGCCGACAGCGATTGTTTTTATCTTATTATGTAACTGAACCCATAATTGCTCAATTGGGGTGTCCGAAATGTTACCCAGCTCTATTTTCTTAAAACGAATGCTATCGCTTACATAGAAGCAAACACCTCCGCCTGACTTGCCAGTCATTCTGTTAGGAATTTCTGGCCGTAACCAGCTTTCAATAACGGCGAACGCACCGTAGTTGTCCTGAAGAATTATATCGCGAACATCGTCGACACACCTCATGAGTGACCTGACATTTAAATGACCTACCTTCGTGAGAGCTGTATTGTTAGTTAGTAGCTTGCACTCATCGTTTAGGTTGGTAACATTGCTGCTGGTAACAGAACTGGGAGAGGCGGAGGGTTATGGCTGTGGGTCATTTTGTGTTGGCTGGTAAAGAGGGGGTGTCTGACAGCCGTCCCTGGAACGAGTGAATGCTTCACGGCCGTTATCTATTGTCCTCATAGAGAGTGGCGTATAGGGGTGTCAACTGTATTCTTATTTCCTGACAGGCCAGTAGCTTCAGTATGACAGTACTAGTAACACTTGACATAATGACAAATAACAGTGTGAAATATAATAACATTTGTGAATACATTAATGAACAGTTGTTAATAAAGGCGTGAAATTTGCAAATATTCACATTCACAATAGTTTCAAGTTAGTCTAATACTTTCAATGGAGTAAACATATAGGAATAAATAATTAATTGTTATATACATAATTCTATTTTACCTTTCATTGAGATTATATTGACGACTATTAATATATATTTAGAAGAATCGAGGCTATGGAGTAATTATAATACTATTTGCACAAGAATTCTAAGCAATGTTAAGCTTTAAAAAAATCTATATTTTAAATTATTTTATGTTACTAAAATATAATTACAAAACGATTAGCTGATTGTTTTTACTTATAACTAATATGCACGTTGAAAGACAAAAAAATACAATAATAAAATATAGTTCTAGTGTTGTACTGCAAATTGCAAAGTAAAAGGTTAAACAAAATGTTAGTTCTAATATTTGGCGTAAAATACCACAGTCAATATGCTGCACACAATCTATAATTGTTGATTAAATATATCTTACTAAATGTATTGTTAACTAATCTAAAAACAGTTAAATTATTAAGAAAATGTATTAAGAAAATATGCAAGTGAATGTTTGTAAGGAGCTACCATGTACAAAAATGTCTCGTTTTGATTAAAATCAGTTAAAGCAATCATTGAGAGGAAAACAATTTCGTAAACATATAGACATCGTAAACATGCCTTGAACTAACCTTACTGTTGTTTCAACATGGCTTGTAGATATTCTTTTGTTGAAATCTTCTTTTTAGCTGTGCTTACTCTCTGTAAAATGACTCCATCAACTGTCCACGTGTTCTTCACGCCGTACTTGTTCACAACCTCTTGTAACAGCTGCATTCTTTGAGCAGCAAGGTCTTCCCGTATTGTAGTTCCTGTTCCCTTGAGGTGTCGTTGCTGAGGAAAAGCGCTCTTCTTTTCTGGTAGCTTACAAATTTGACAATGATAGGGCGCGCTGTTCCGTCCTTCTTCATGCCTACCCTGTGGCTGCGACCTATGTCGGCCGTCACAGTGTCCACTCCATCCTGCTTGGCCAGGCGCACCACCAGCTCGTCCGTGTCCTCCTTATCGCTTTCCTCTATACCGAAAATACGCATGTTGTTACGTCGCTGGTATTGTTCAAGTTCGTCATCCCTTTTTGCACGTTCCACTTTCAGTCTCTTAATCTCTGTTTCAAGGTCACACAGTTGCTTACTTAACACCTCACAAGTACTCGAGTTAAATCCAATGTTTGCTTCCAATCGCTCTATAACTTTTTTGTTACTATACTAGCTTGACTATGTCACTGCTTCCGAGAGTTTGTTCTACCATGTTTCTAATGGTAGTGGCTAGGTCATCACTCTGGTCACCCCTGGCTGGTGGAGACATCCTTTCCTGCTGCTTCATGCCGAAACAGTGTTAAACTCGCTTAAGTTTTTCACAGTTTGCCACTAAAATAACTTGAAAATATATGTTCACTATTAACGAATCACTTCGAATCGTAATATTTAACTGATATGTACCTAGTTTACTTTTGCTTTCTACAGAAAAACCCCTTCAGATACACATTTCACAGGAGCTCCCCGCAGCTCGTGTTCACTCAGCGGCGGTCATTCAGTTTTTAATATTTTGTACTCACTCAGTGACGAACACTGATGCTGATGATGGACACCCTAGCCATTCGCTGAACCAAAATCCAGCCTGCTGAGTGCATCCATGCAAGTGCTATACCAGAGAGTATCTAAGCAGTGCGACAGGTAGGTTGGCCTTGTTGTGGGGTCCGTAGCATTAAGTGAGATTTTGAAAGTGCTACGATCCCTTTTTATAGTCTTTGAGATTGAAAGCATAGTAACCCCCGTGTCACATCCACTTGAATACCAAAAAGAAGAAAGAATTACATTACCATATCACTATGCAAGCAGTATTTTCGGTTGTTGTAAAGTAAGATAGACGTCTAATTTTGGTTTATAGTCGTGTGTCTCTTTTCCCTAGCAACAATATTCTGGCTACAGTCCATTTGAGGAGCTAAAAGAGAACTTGAACCCGTTACGCCCTTGGGGCGTAACTCAAAATTAGCGTAAGCTATTGGAATAGCAGACACCTCAGTAATCTCAGTAAGGTAGTGAACCAAGTAAACATACCTGTATTGTTCTGTTGTATCCTTGTACCTGCCCCGAGATACCTCCCCAGTATTGCAACAAGCTTAAACCAGGATAGGTGTCACATACTTTGATGCTGATATAGAACCAGTAAGCATGTGAACAGTTATTACTAGGAATAACTATGTTGTTTATCTTAGCAGGAATTGAGTCATTATTGTGTTAGTCTTTTCTTGCCACAATACACTGGCAGAGGTTCAGTTGAATTGTTACCTCTTTCGTCGTAAGAGCGTAGAGAATCCCAGGGGTCAGAATTTTATAAAACTAATCAGAGCAGGCTGCGATTAGCGAAAATACAATACATACACACACAGACACACACATATATATATATACACACACACACACACACACATATATATATATATATATATATATATACACACACACACATCAACAATCCTCAACAGTTGTAAGCGTACATCAAAAGCAAATAAGTAGAGAGTTCTTTACTAGCACACTATGGGCGCAAAAGCCCGCCGCAACAGCTAAAGGCCAAACAAACACTCAAATTACAAAGTCTATAACATTTAGTTATAATAGAGCATATGATGAATTGTCTCAGTCTGATAAATGCATGAAAGTAGCACAACGACAAAAGTATGGCAACCGAACAGCCGAATGGAAAGAAAGTGCAGGGTACAATCTAATTCGTCCTAAGATGATAGCAGTGTAGACACATGTCTAGTGTGCGAGTACCTGTCTTTAACTCACTAAAATTATTATAATTCTTACGTTCAGTAAATTCTTTAGGTAGGGATGGCCCTGCTCTCGCCGAGACTTTGCATCCGGCCCAAAGCTGTGCAACTAGGGCGATACAGATTGTCAATTATTAACAGAACTTACTGCCGAAACACAGGGCTAGGACATACACTAATCTTCTCGACACAGGTCAGGTACAGCTTAGTTCAGTGTAGGAAATACCTCGAGTCCCAGGAACAAGTGTTTAGCAGCTCTGGTACCGGATTCAGTGCTGGCCCACGGTAAATGTGTCGGCATCACACTTCAGCTCACAGCAGCGGGAAGCCCTTCAAGCAAAGGAGCATAATGTCACAATGGACCGGGTGTGGGCTCCGAGAAGAACAGCAGGAACTCGTATGTAGTGCAATTGGCCCCAGAACATACAGCAGTCGAAGACAAAATGTTCGTTGCCGAGCTCAGTCTCCCCAAGACAGCCCACCGGCGGTACCTCTCGTCACTGAAGTCAAATAGACCTCCGATCACAGGGTTGCTTTGTGTTGACTAACTCGCACACTCTGCCAGGATGGGAAATCAAAGATAAACACAACCAGGAACCAAGTGTGCCAACCAAAAGAAAACTTAACTAAAGCAAAACCAGAAGACATGCAAGAAGAAACTTAACAAAAGAATAGTAAATCTGCGGCATAGACGTTAAGTAGGGACGAAGGTCAGCAGCCCAATGATGAAAACAACATCCAGAGGTGTCCAGCCAATGAATAGAACTGCAGTCACAGGAAAGACTAAAACTCCTAACAGTCAAAACAAAACAATGCAGAACCATCATAAAAAACAAAAACACAAAATTTAAATAAAAAATAAATAAAATAAAAATGCAATTATTTAAATCACTAGTTTACATAGCCCTATACACAAAAGGTTTTGGTATCTTTCAACATGCGTTTTAAGCAGATCGCCCGAATTCGGGTCACACAGCAATACAGTGACAGGTGTTAACAACTTCTGAATTCGTTAAGAGGCCTTGATCCTAATGGCTAATTTAGCTGTACAATTGTCCACAGATCTGCTAAACAATGAGTTTGCACCATGACCATATCACCAACATTGTACTTTACTACGACCCTATGTGAGTCACATTACTGCTTCATATCTTTGTAATATGATGTGAGTGGTCACTGGCCGTGGCCCAAAATTGATGGCTGGTATGGCGCGATCCTTCCCGATCAGGCGAAAAGTGAGACCCCAAACATTAACAAGTTGGTGGAGAAGGTCGCATACAAAAACACTCACACCAGAGAAGAACCGACAGCTTCACTGTGACTAGCATTCATGGCCATAACCAGCAGATGTAAGGCACTATCACAGTCCCTATGCTTGTCGTGATGGAAGAAGGTTAGCTCGGTCTTCAAGATGAGGTTGTACCTCTGCACCATGCTAGAGTCTGGGTAGTAGGGGCTGGTATGCAGCTCGTTGATGCCCCAAGCAAAAGCCATATAATTTAACTCTTTAGACACAAATGACTTGGCATTGTCTGTGACAATATTTTAAGGAGACCCAAAGAGGGTAAATACATGCTCCACCAAGGTATTCACAATAGTGTGGGTCTTCTTATCCCTATTGGGGAAGGCAAAGAAATACTTAGAAAATCCATCCATTATAATTGATATACTGCAGTAACTTTTCTTCGAACGAGGCAAAGGCCCAAAACAATCCACATAAATACGTTCCCAGACAAACATGAGAGGTGCGGGCGCAAACTGGCCCAGATGGCTAGTGTTCCCAGATTTTGCGCTGGCAAATCAAACAGGAATGAACCCGATTATTAATGTCATCAACTGTGCCTGGCCAATAAAATATATCCCTAATTTTCTTCAATGTCTTCTTTTGTCCCTGATGTGCCCCGAAATAAGAACAATGGTGGTGCTCAAAGATAATGATGTTAGACATGTCTTAATCTTTCCAAAGGCATTCTCCTGATCTGGCCCCCAAACAAAACTGCTAAACATTCCCTTCAACTAATTCAGGGACGCCGTAATATCAGACAAATTGGATACAAAACAAGCATAGTACCCAATTATTCGTAGGAACTGCCATACTCCTCTCAGGTTCCTGGGGCATGGAAACGAGAGGACAGGAAGGATTTTATCAGTGTCCAAGAAGATCTGCCCATTTGACACTACAAACCCTAACACTCTGATATGCTCAGAGGCCCAGGTTACCTTCGCTGGGTTCATAGTGAGACCATTCTCGGCAAAAACCTGCAGCACACTCCCCACGTGCCCTACATGTCCCTCTAGTTTCTAGCTATATATTATCATGTCATCTAAGTAGTTAACTACAAACTTATTAAGGAAGGGTCGCAACACTTTTGTGAGTGTATGTGACACACCGAACGTTATCCTGTTCCACTTGTATAACCTCCACAGAGTGACAAATACTAAAATTTGCCTAGACTCCGGGTGTATTACGCACTGGTGAAAGGCCTAATTTAAATCAAGAAGCATAAAACCTAAGCATCCCCAAGTTCTTGAAATATGCTGTCTACCATAAGAATGGGAAACAGGTCCAGAAAAATACAATCATTGTTAATGCGGCAGTAGCCAATAATTAATCTTAACTCTCCCGGGTTCTTCTTAGGGTGGAGAAAAGTAGTACTGGCATAATTACTGGTAGATGGAGCCACCACACCTTATTTTTTTTAGTTTGTTAAGTATCTATTTAAATATGTTCATCTTAGGAGGAGGAACCTGGTACTTTTTACAATATATTGGCTTATTATCCTTCACTAATAATTTATAAGTGTTATTAGTACACCTCCCAATGCCAGTAGTAATAATGTTAGGAAACTTTGCAATTATCTGGCTAACCTGAAAAGGACTCAATTGGTTGAGGATGGGGGAAACATTGATCTGTGTAAGGCCACATGTTTGTTCCCGAAATGAAAACTCAGGCTGCCTGCTTTAACATCTAGTATGGTCCTGGTAAATCCCAAAAATCAACCCTTAAAATGATTAGGTAGGTAAGTTTCTCAATGACTAAGAAAGGGTAAAGTTATTGAGGTGCATATGCTTCTCAATGCCTAAGAAAGGGAACTTCCATGAGTAATCCCCAACTTTAAATTTTACAACACAGGCCCAGGCTGACTCCACACCACCATTGGCCAAGCTGAAACACACATTAAACACCTTAGGGTACTTGTGCAGTAACGGATTGCAGCAAGTCTGATCAATGAGAGTAGCCCATGACCCTGTATAAACTAAAGCTGGGGTCAAGTTCCCCCAAATATCCAGCTGTACCAAGGGTAAATTGCACGACCCCTTTTGGATTTCATTTAAACACCCTGATACTTGGTTAGGGCAGTTTGGGCAAACATGCCACACCTGTGGCAGATTACATCTTTCCCTAAATTACATGGGACTGTACCCTCCTGTTCATGCCCATCACCCGATGGCGCATTGTCCCTAACCTAAGTACACACTACCCTAGACGGACACTTCGCCGCCAAATTATCGGTGCGGCGACACACAAAACAACTCTTTAGCGCCATACAATTGATAGGATTATTACCACGATATTCCAAAGCATTTGCTTCTTTCTGTATGCTTTGACGCGTGTCAGTTGCGTCAAGCTGTAAAGTCTTTAACGCTCGCCCCCGATTTTTTTATACTTGCTATCTTAACCTTAAAGTCTTAGCATGCGCCCGCGCATTGCCGATTACCGTGTTGCCGTTTATTTTAGCTTGTAAGGTTGTTAAGTCACAGACTTTATTTGTAAACCCATAATTACTTGCGTTAATATATTCCAGTGTTTATCCAATGTGTATTTTCATTGTATAATTGTATCACGCAGCTTTGTTAACCTTCTACGAGTGTTTGTTTACAAATACGGCCGAGCGCCATACCAGTATTACCAATCCCGTGCACGGACTTTGTAAAGTGCATTCACAAATGAATACGGGAAAATACGCACGTAATTATATATTGTATCTGTTCCTTGTGATTTCAAATTTATTTAATATTCATTCAAATGTTTTTGTACCTTACTTTTAGTGTTTAACGGCAACACGCGTATTATTTATTCCAGTCGGGATATTTATTTTGTGTGGCAGAGTAGTTTTGACCCGAGGAAGTAATTTTAGAGTGTGAGGGTGGCACACTTGTCGCAGCAGACAGTCACGAATTCTCGTCGGCCATTTTGCGCAGCCCACCTAACGGTACTTTCAGCCCTTCTGGCCAGTATAAAAGGAGGGCAACCTGCCCAAGTTCTTCAGTCGTCAGGGACTCGGTCTAACCGTCGGGTCATCCTGGCACTCCTCCTGAGCAGTTGCCTACCGATCTGTTGGTTGACGTCCGCAACGTGCCAACAGATTACCCTAACCCAACCTACCTTCCTAACTCACACGCTGGGGTTGACGTCCGCAAGGTGCCCCAGCCCCACACACAACAGTCCGTCACAGAGGGTAGATGTCCGCAAGGTGCCCTCTGTGATACCTTTCCTCAAATTCGTCTGATGTCGAATCCTTCACCCCTACCAAAACTTCTTGTCACCATTCCTACCTGAGTGTCAGGACGACTCTAAGGGGAAGCCAAAGCCCATGTGACTAGTTGTTAACCCACAGACATGGCTATGTAACTGAGTTTAACTTTGTAGTACGGATATACTCAGTCTTTTAGAAGTTACATTAACGATTTCAAGTTTCTCAGGATCAAGGAGTTGATCACCATAAAGCTTTACCAGTACGAACTTTGTCAGTTATTTGAGAGGGGCCCGCAGCTCCATAGTGAGTCACTAGCAGTACAAGAGTCGGAAGTTATGTAGATGTTATAGCTCTCCTCGGGGCAAAGAGTTGATTGCCAAATACTCACTGCCACTAGCAAGGCCTCCGTTCTCATTCATGTTCCAGTATGTCTCGGCCCGAAGTGCCATGTTTTGTATCTCATGTTGAAACAGCCCGAAGCGCCTAGTCTAGTATTGAAGAGTAAGTCTTGTAGTATCTCAAGTTGAAATGGCCCGAAGCGCTTTGTCTAGTTCCTATGTCTCATTGTAGCTTAAGCCTTTGTATCTCATGTTGCAAACTTTATTGTATCTTGTGTCGAACCATTGTGGAGCTCTGTATAAAATTGGGACAGACCCCAAATCTTGATCACCAATCCTGTGTACTATGTCCATACAGATGTAAAACTTGTATCAAGTGTCGTGTTCTGTTGTGAATATACGCATTCTTTGAAACCTAATTTACATGGTCTTCTCCTTTAATGAAACCTACTTGCACACCTGTGATAGTCAATCTAATGCGAGTGGCTTATGCCTTCCCCCCTTTATTTATGCGAAGATTCACCTTCTCTGTGCTATCGTTACTAGGGCTTTTCCTGTTGGCTTACTTGGTAGTCACTCACTGGGTCAAGATTAGCTCTAACTCGAGAAGGATTACCCAAATGCATACATCAAAACAAAAATAATAGAGAGCTATGTACTAAGTAGTGCCAAATAGCTGGTTTAAGCACAGAGGGTTGAGGGTGAGGAGCAGAAGAGCAGCTGATGACGTAATCAAGATGGCCGCCATGATGTAACTGTCCGCCATCTTGTTTGACGTAACGTCCGCCATGTTTACTGACGTCATGTCCACCATCTTGTTTTTGGTTTTTGGATTTTCCAAATTTGGATTTGCCGAATTTGGTTTTTGGATTTTCCAAATTTGATTTTTGATTTTTCAAATTTGATTTTTGAATTTCGATTTTTTTCGACTCTCACTTGTCTTACGTCATCTGCTTCGCAGCCGCCATGTTTGTTTACGTCGACTGCTTGTGACGTCACATTTTTTTCGTCTTCTGCTCGTGACGTCATGATTCCATCGTTTGCTGATAGGCAGCGCTGCAGTCGCAATTTTGTTTTCTTTATCGTCTGCTAGGTGGCGCTAGTGTCGCCATGTTTGTCGCCCTCGGAAAGGTAGATGCCTCCCGCAAACCTGAAGGTATTCTTTTGCTAGGTGAGTGGGTTTTCACTACCCACCACCACGATTGTAAGGAGCGTATCTCCCTCTGATAGTGGTATTCAACTACCCTATCTTCACCAGTTTTAATGGGTGTGTTCTGGTAATCAATGGCTGGCTCGGGGTGGGTGGCATCCCCCCGGTATTAAGATCTGTAAGTTGTCTCCTGTTAAGCCTTAGGGAAAAGGTACAGGAGGGCAGAACCTGCCACAAGCGACAGAGATGTCTAAAACATGTTTGTATATGGGATAGTGGTCATTATGATTTAATTTTTTTTATCAAGTTAAACATTTTAGTTCGCCGGGTGTGGGATTCGATCTTGCAACCTTTGTGTCAGTAAGATTGACATGCGCCCTAGTCAACTGAGCTACGGATACATTGGTGATGGAAATAGTTTGAATGTGGTATACATAAAAATAACTTTTCGTAGTAAATAAAACTTAAGATTTAATTTAATACGCTAATACAATTTTATGTAAAATTGAATTCTTATGTCATAGACATCTTCTAATTTTTTTTTATAAAATATAGTTTTCCTTTAATAATAATTCCTTGTAGCATAGTTACTTAATACGATGTTATTTAAATTATTTCTTATAGCATAGATGAGGTAATTGTTATATAAATATTTTCCTAAAGCGCAGTTATGTCTTACAACATAGTATGTTTAAAACAAATGAAGATATTTTCCCGCACGCAGGCATGCATGTAATGTTTTATTGTGTACTATTTCTGTTTTTAAGGAAAGACACGACCTCTTGTTAGTTTCTAAGCATAGATAAAGCACAGATAACCGACTGTACGCGAGTTTTATTACGTCATTGTCAAATAGGCATCTGAAAGTACTTGTATGTACGCCAAGGCAACTATTATTAATAAAATAATTACTTACAATTTAAATAAACTTTGCCATAGTGTTTAGTTAATTTTAAGTTATAGGAGTCATTTCACAACACTTATTCAAGTTTTTTGTCTCCCGTGGTCGGGTCATGATATCTCTTCAGACACACCATACACGAGCCAAACCTTGTGTGCGTGTTTGCGCGCGCGCGAAATGTTTTTCTAAGGACGTACAAGGCGAGAAAAATCTTTAATGTAAAACGATAGGAATTCTTACTTACTGTCATCAACATTATAAGGTCAAAGTGCTAAAAATGTTCCCTTCTTTTGTGATGTTTATAGCCACCACGATAAAAATTTCATAAAGAACATAAATATTTATTCTGAGCTCCGGATTTTTTTTTCTTTTCGAAAAAACACTTATATGCAGAATAAGTTTGGGGGGAATTCTATTTCGTCAGAGTTGAGTATTCATTCTAAATCATTGTCCACTTTGAAACATGCATTATCCTAGTTCTGACGATTGATAACTTTTTTTTATCTGTGGAAGGTTGATGTAGGAAGAAACATAAATTGGTTCCAGCTCGTTTTATTCGTAACTGCATTCTCTACATATAGCAGGCAGTATAAACCTACTTTACCTTGCGGTGGAAAAAATATTGTTACTACTGAATTTACGGTACATTTAAGAATAATAGAACATATAACTGTGACTAGTAAAATATTGGTGCGTTATTCATGTCTACATAAACGTATGGGCACATAATAAAGACCATAAATATACATGTTTTTCAAGATTTTTGTACATCAAAAGTATTTCAGGATTCACGTAACTGAGAAGTATCCTTAGACCATAAATTTTGGATGGATACTCATATTAATAGAGAGTAATTCATCATACTATTTGTCTACGTTTCGCGAGATTCTTGGCCTGGCCATCTGCAAGTGCACATGTTGCCATATCAATAGTTTAAGCTGTATGAAGGTATGCCCGTTCGTAACCATGGTTGCAAACGACTTAAAAATAAAAACTAACCAACATGTTTCTTTGTCAAGCAAAGGTATTTCAAGATTTCCAGAATTGAGACATCTTCTTAAACTTGGCTGTATACTATAGGCTACATATTATCAGAATATAATTCATCTTTAACGTTTGTGTAGGCCTAGAAATTTTGTCATTCTCATACTGGTCTTCTATATGTTAGGGTGACATAGCAAAATATTTTTTGAAGTGGTAAAAATATATGGTTATTTGTAAAAGTGATACTAAAAGACTAGAATTTTTCTTCCTCGATAAAATTAGTCAACGTAGTTTTTTTTGTCACGTGAAGATGTTTCGAGAATCACAGAGTTGTTAGAATAAAAACATAACTGCATCTATAGATTTCAAATAACTGTTTGTGCAGAGAATATCAAAGAAACCTTGCCAATGTTACTTTTGCGGGTAATATAATAAAACAATTCTGGATGTAAAGATTCTTTGTACAAAAATGTATTGAAAGGTCTAAGACATAAACTGCGTTCATAGATACAAGGTATGTTAAAATTAGCATGGCTGATTCAATAAATCAACTCTCATATACACTGAGAAAAAATTTGAAACGAACCAAGGAGTTCAGCCCCTGTCATTGAACGCTCTATGATCTTCATTAAACATTGACAATCGGATGATACAAACTACGTTCATAGCAACCAGGCATGTTAAAAATATCGATACTAAGAATAAATTTGAGGTGCACCGCAGAGGCCAACCTTGTCATTGAAGGCTCTATAATATAACAACTGCAACCGGTAATGTATATGGTCATTGTCGATTCGAAATAAAAAACTTAGTGTTTTTTATTACAAAGCTTTTGGTAATACGTTCGACTTGCTCCTCGCACACCCCGCCCCTGTCATTGAACACTTTATGATATAGCAACTGCAACCGGTGATGTTATATGGTCATTGTCGATTCGAAATAAAAAACTTTTTTTATTTTTAATTCCAAAGCTTTTGGTAATACACTTGACTTGCGCCTCGCACACCCCGCCCCTGTCATTGAACACTCTGAGATATAACAACTGCTACCGGTGATGTTATATGGTCATGGTCGATTCGAAATAAAAAAACTTTGTATTTTTTATTCCAAAGCTTTTGGTAATACACTTGATTTGCGCCTCGCACACCCCGCCCCTGTCATTGAACACTCTGAGATATAACAACTGCTACCGGTGATGTTATATGGTCATGGTCGATTCGAAATAAAAAAACTTTGTATTTTTTATTCCAAAGATTTTGGTAATACATTTGACTTGCTCCACGCGTACCCGCCCCTGTCATTGAACACTCTATGATATAACAACTGCTACCGGTGATGTTATATGGTCATGGTCGATTCTAAATAAAAAACTTTGTATTTTTTATTCCAAAGCTTTTGGTAATACATTTGACTTGCTCCACGCGTACCCGCCCCTGTCATTGAACACTCTATGATATAACAACTGCTACCGGTGATGTTATATGGTCATGGTCGATTCGAAATAAAAAAACTTTGTATTTTTTATTCCAAAGCTTTTGGTAATACACTTGACTTGCTCCTCGCATACCCCGCCCCTGTCATTGAACACTCTGTGATATAACAACTGCTACCGGTGATGTTATATGGTCATTGTCGATTCGAAATAAAAAAACTTTGTATTTTTTATTCCAAAGCTTTTGGTTACACATTTGTGTTGCTCCACGGGTACCCACCCCTGTCACTGAACACTATGAAAACTGCGAGCAGACATGTTAAAATGGTCGATTCGAAATAAATACTTTTTATATTTTATTCCAAAGTTTTTTGGTAATACATTTGAGTTGCTTCACGGGTACCCAACTCTGTCATTGAACACTCTATGATAACTGCGACCAGACATGTTAAAATGCTTATGTCCGATTCAAAATAAAAAAAGTAAAGACTTCAATCTAAATTTAACGAATAGATTTAAAATGCTCCGCAGGGGTCCCGCCATGCGACTGAATCCCCTGTATTATAACACAGCGGTCTGTTATGATACAAACACTTTTTTTTATCAAAACTTGTCAATGTTACATTCCTCATAGTTGATAAGATATTTTTGCACATGACTCTATTGTTAATTATTCAAAAAAATTTCAGCTGTATAGATAATTATTTTCTAATAATATACACGTGCGTAATTGTAACTCGGGATTGCATTTAACCTTTTCATAAAATAAATATCTCGACGTCATTTACAGAAGACTCACAGCTGTTACGACATTTAGTTCAAACCTTGTTAGTACACTATCGTTCATACTGCGAGATGTTTATAGTGGTATAAGCTGTACGGGATATTCATTTTCACCAACTGTTTAAACAATACAGTACGATCAACTCTTCTAAACAATTCATGAAAAGGTTTTTTTTTTTTTTTAGCAGGTAGTCTGTTTCTACTGTTATGTATAAATAAAATATAATATTTGCATATTCATATTTATATATATTTAAAACTTTTTATTTTATCATGAATTTTTTTAACCAATGGTTTTCCGCTTATAAGTTCATAGATACTTGACCTTTTACATTAGCTCAATGCTTTTACGGTTTTTTCAAAGATCACTGTTATAACGACACAGTACTAACAACTCTTCAAAACAATTCATCAAAAGGGCTTTTTAAACACCTAGTTTTTTCTATTGTTTTGTATAAATAAGTATATGGATGCATATTCATAATTATATATATATATATATATATATTTAAAACTTTTTATTTCAAGCATGATTTTTTTTAACCAATTGTTTTCTGCTAATAAGTTCATAGGTACTTGACATTTTATATTAGTTCAATGCGTTTACTGGTTTTTCTACTATCAGGCGTACTGGACGTAGTGCAAAATTACGCTACGAAGACTAACAATAACAATAGCTATGCTTCAGTACACACGCGCGTACAACGTCAGATGCTAGTCAACTAAACTGAAACAAAGCTTTACTTTGCTGATGATTACGTAGTATTTAGTATTATTTTTGTACTGGAAACGAGATTACTCTAACTGAAAAAAAGTATCGAATATATTTTAACACCCATTAAAATTCAACTGTCTTACTATGTACTAAGGGTAATTAATAATTATGTATCGATTTTTTTCCTAGTAGTATCTTTACCAAAAGAAAGACTGGAGCACACAGGCTATTTATCGTCTAGGGTTCATAACCGTATTGGAATGCATCGTGAACTGACCCCGCCTTCCACCAGACATGTAAACGTACTGGTCGGTGACTGTATTCTTTCTGTCTCGAAGGTTCTACGCTAAGCGAAGCTTTTAGTATGCGTTCTTATTTGCTGAGTTACCATATTTTATTTAATTAATTTTTTTTTACATTTGAACCTTGACGCCTTTCATCTATGGATGTAAATATTGTTTTGAATAACCGTGTTAAATGAATCGACGGTACTGTTATTATTCCTACTGCTTTAAACCGATTCGCTATGTATTTAAATCTTTTGGTACGTAGGACGACTTGTTTGCAGCTGTTTATTAAGTAATTGATATAGTCATATACTGTGTTAATATTCATCGTACAATAAAAATTTATGATGATTTGATATGTATGTATCTGTACATTTCAACTTCTTGCGTCAAAATAATCTTTACCAATAATTTATGAAAAACGTCATACGATAGTATCTGAACGTATTACATATCATATAAAAATTAATATCGTTAGGTTCACTGACAGTAGATTGGCATGATAACTATTACAAAATGATAAAGTGCATATCTTAACAGTTATCAATATGCAATGTCTTTGTCCTACGTCAAAATGATAAACGGTTTTAAAAAAAGTTAACTTGGTCAACTTTTCTTAAGGAAAAAAATGCTATAGGGCGTATCCGCATGTATTATTTAGTACTAGCATATACATTACATAATTAAAAGATGTACTGGCAATTAGATAGTTAACTTTGTGAATTCATTTTATATTATATCAACTAGTACGGTCCTAATCCATAACTCAATTGCCATATAAATTACGCATTTTCAAAGTCATATTAACAATTAGATAGTTAAATATATTAACACTTTTTTTTTTCAAAATTAACGTATGTATACACATTCACTGGTATCGTCAATTGACACGTAAAAATTATAAATGTCAAATTATAATGTCAACGTCTATGATAACTTTTATTTAAAATAGCGCAGCCTAGTTGACAATGTGTGAAAAACTAAATATGACCGACTACGAAGCTATCTATTCGAAAATGGCAGAAACAAAGTTCTGTGCTGGTTGTCTAGCAACAACTGTAAACATGTAAAATACGTTTGAGACATAGCGATGTCACGTGACGTCATCAATCGAGAACTACGCTTATGAGCTGACAGAATTGCGTAGGCTGTCATACCAACTTATGTATCTAAATACGTGTCTGTATTTTAAATGTCATAGACATATGTCAAAATAGTTTGAAAATAATAGAGAACTGAGCTTACAAACTAACACAGTACGCATTGTCATACCAACTTATTCTTGGACTTAGTATGTTTTTGCATTTTAAATTTCATAAACTAATGACTAATTCTTTGGAAATAATAGAAAACTATGCTTAAAAACGGACAAAGCACGTATCTGGTAATATCAACTTATTCTGTATTTAAATACGTGTCCGCATTGTAAATTTCCTAGAAATATGTCTAATAGTTTGCGAATATACGAGAACTATGCTTAAAAACTGACAAAGCGTGTATCTAGTCATATTAACTTATTGTGGTACTTAAAATGTGTCTGCATTTTGAATTTCGTAGACATATGACAAATTGGTTAGAAATAACCGAGAAGTATGCTTAAAAACAGACAAAGCGTGTTATCTATTCATATTAACTTATTCTGGTACTTAATATGTGTTTGCGTTTTTCAATTTCATAGACATATAACTAATAATTTGTAAATAATCAAGAACTATGCTTAAAAATTGACAAAGCGTGTATCTAGTTATATTAACTTATTCTGGTACTTAATATGTGTTTGCATTTCGAATTTCATAGACATATGACAAATAGTTTGGAAAATAATCGAGGACTATGCTTAAAAACTGACAAATCATGTATCTAGTCATAGTAACTTATTCTGTATCTAAACAAGTGTTTGCATTTTCAATTTCATAGACATATGAATAATAGTTTGGAAATAATCGAAAAGGATGCTTAAAAACTGACAAATCGTTTATATAGTCATATTAACATATTCTGGTACTAAATATGTGTTTGCGTTTTGAATTTCATAGACATATGACAAATAGTTTGGAAAATTATCGAGGACTATGCTTAAAAACTGACAAATCATGTATCTAGTCATAGTAACTTATTCTGTATCTAAACAAGTGTTTGCATTTTCAATTTCATAGACGTATGAATAATAGTTTGGATCTCATTTTAAATTCTTCTAGTTTAACTGTGCATTCACTTCAACAACTGTATTTTTTGTTCCTAACTTATGTCCCAAGATACTTTTATCATTGAATTTAAAATCTCTTACAATTCAAGGATGATTTTTTTCAGTCCCTTGAGAGTCGTTAAACCAGATTACTGTATTTAGTTATAATAGAGGATATGATAAATAATTTCAGTCTGATAATTGCATGAAAATAGCACAACGACAAAAGTATGGCGACCGAACAGCCGAATTGGAAGAAAGTGCAGGGTACAGTATAATTCGCCCTAGTATGACAGCAGTGTAGACACATGTCTAGCAAGCGAGTACCAATCTGTAAATCACTAAAATTATTGTAATTCTTGCTATCAGTTAATTCCTTAGGTACGGACGGCCCTAGCCCTCGCCCAGACGTTACATCCAGCCCAAAACCAAGCAACTAGGGCATATAGTCAATTCTTAACGGGGATTCCTGTCACTGATATTCTCGACACGGGTCAGGTACAGCTTAGTTCAGTCTAGGAAATACCTTGAGTGCCAGGAGCAAGTGTTTAGCAGCTCTGGTACCGGGTTCAGTGCGGGCCCATGGTAAATGTGTCGGCTTCCCACTTCGGCTCACTGTTGCAGGTATCCCTACCAGCAAAATGAGCAACATGAAACCACGGACCGGGTATTGGCTCCGAGAGGAATAGCAGGAACTTTTATGTCTGGAAATTGGCCCCAGAACATACCGCCGCCGAAGACGAAATGTTCGTTCCCAAGCTCAGTCTCCCCACAACAGCCCCGTTGCTGAAGTCAACAGACCGGCCACAGCGCTGCCTCGTGGTGACTAACTCGCACACTCTGTCAGGGTGGGAAACCAAAGAAAGATACAACCAGAAACCAAATTTTCCAACCAAAATAAAACTTAAACAAAGCAAAACCAGAAAACAGGCAAGAAGAAACTAAACAAAAGATAAGTTAATCTGCTGCATAGACATTAAGTAGGGACGAAAAATAGTAATGGGTGGCCGCACCGTTACATTGCTATACGAGAGCTAACCATCCAATGTAGGAGAAAGCTATTCTTTTACCACTTGTTTTAAATGTGTATGTAAACCAATAGATACCTGTAAATATTACTCTTTTGGGTCGTACCATGTAAAACGTAATTGTATTCCTGTAAATTTTCTCTAATGCAACAACAATACGAGCCTGTAAAATGCAAAGGCTATGGACAAGACGAATACATCTTAGAAAAGGTCGAAGAGCTGCCAAATATTGTAAAGTACATATAACAGTGTGCCAATGTGTGTTGCATAATTTTTGACGAGAGTCTAACTTTGTTGTGTTTTGAGGTGCAAAATTTATGTAACGAGTGTACCACCAGATATTGGTGCCGACCCATTATAAGTAAGGAAAACAACATGTATAATTTTTCCACTCTTTAAAACAACAGTACTTACAGCCATATTTTAATTAATCCTCCTTCCTCAAGGACAGCTAGCTTTACATTGGAGAGTTCAATACGTCAATACAGGGCGCCACATGTGCAGTCTAGGCTAAGGGCAATCTCCAAGATCAAGAGGCGGGACGAACAGAGGGTATTGTTGATACCAGCGAGAGAGAACGTCAAGCGTCTACACCCGAAGAACCTGGAGCAGAACATTCCGAGAGAGGCGTCGGCTGTTCAAGCAGGGGGGTTTGTGGCATGCTCACATTGTCAAGTTCTGTTAGGCGGAGCCTCATCCTGCCCCTTCCGTATTCGTGCCCCTTATGTTAATTCCGTCAGCCCTTACTATCCCCGCCCATGTCAGTGCACTCTACTCTGATGCGAAGTATATTTAAAAACCTTCCTAACCCTTCACTAGTTATCCTTTCACTCCCCAAAGCGAGGGCAAGGAGTTTTTAATATTAATTTTTCTACGAGATGTCCTGCCGCCTGCAAGCACGCCATCCACAGCACAGAGGAAGACAATAGGAGAGTAAGAATCCACTCCTCGCGCCCATGCCGTCTCTCATTAGGCGAGTGGCCGGCCAATCACCGAAGACCGCTCCGAAGAGGGTATTAAGAGAGAGCATGAGTCGCTTAAGCTCACGATTCAGTTGCCACTCTCTACAGCAACAGTTCACCTGCCACTCCTGCCAATAGCAATTGTTATTGCTAAAGTTTCAGAATCTGCTGTGGTAGATTTATCTACCCCCCACAGTACCCTACACTACAGCTCCAGGCTAAGAAGACCAGCGACCGCTAGACCCCTCTTAGAAGCACCTTCTTACAACCATGAATGCCTTCGCAGCCAGGTGCTACGCCATGACATCCATGAACCAGTTCCTGAGTCTTCAAGAACCGCATTGACGACTCTTTCCAAGGGTACCATTGCTCTTCGGCCTTCACTCCTACACGCTCCTCAGGCTTTTTGGTACAGGATGTTTTCCTTATTGTTGGCTTATGCCAATTAACTACGTTCATTCACAAACCTTACTCTTTAACTTGCTCTTCTTTCCATACCCATAGTTGGCCATCCCGTCTTCTTTTCATCCTTCTTAAGGCTCCTGCGAGCCAGCATCCACTCGGATCGCCCCGGGAGATTGGTTCATGGTCCGCCTTTAGAATTCTGACACTTAGGAGGAGGCATAAGCCACGTAACTTTTTGGTTTTCATAGCACTCTCTGGAGGCGACACATCCACTGTGCACTTCCCGAGCAGTGATGGGTTTTTACCTTTGACTGGGAGAGTTAAAAACATGCTTAAGGACACGCTGAGGCGCAATTCCAGCGATCCTCTACAAGTCCGCATACCCAGCGCTAACAATAGTTCGGCCAAGCAACTGCTTTTTACGCCATACTAGCGATCCAAGGGGAAACCAGTTATCACCATCCACTCAACAGTCCTACCTATTTTGTGCTTATCTGAGCCATAGTCAGGCTATGCCTACGTGGACAGGAAGGAAGATAAAGGCAAGACAGGAGTTTGCAAAGCTTGCTCGCAGGGATCCTGAGACAGGGTTGTATTGGATTCAGAGGGAAGTCTCCGTTGCCGCACGTTGTGGCACACCCCTTAATAGGTACGTTATAGTTCGGCTGACCTTGCAGACACTAAGCAGGACCACTTTCCTTCACAGCCCCTCCTCCACCCCTGTTCTGGCCTCAACTCTATCCTCGCCCATTGCACACTCTGTGACGCAACTCTCTTCCTCGGCAACTTCGTGCTCTCCCATCCGGGGGATCATAACCCCCATTGTTGCATCATCTTCCAATCCTTCTTTGGCTTCACCTGCTATAGAAGCACCGCCTCCAGTGCAGCACTAGTTACCCACACTTTACGTCACTGCGAGTTAGGGAGAGTCAGACGAGGGAAGCAGAGGACATTACTCGAAAGGCAGCTCAGTCTCCTAGGGTAATCATCCTGCTGCATTACCCCTGCGCCCTCGCCTACATACTCATCGCTCCCACCTGCGTCAATCTTTTATGTGCAGTTTATATTAATCGGGTGCTGCTGAAATGATTTGTGTGTACAGTTGAAAGCAATTCCATGTAACACTGCTGTATAGTGTTACCTTATTAGTTTAAGCTGATATATTATTTGTGCAACATTTTTGTAGTGATTTTAGTGTGAAATGCTATAATTAATTAATGCTTTTTTATTATATTAGTACAATAAACGGTGGTCTACATTTTACATTGATGCAAAGACTTCAGTTAGTGTTTGTCTGTTTGTGCACGTTAGACAAATATACATTTTCTTATAATATATGTAATTAGCGAATTTTTGTTGCTAAATTACATGCCTATTTTAGTAAACAGAGTTAAGCAGTTGTCGAATATTAAAGGAACTTTGGAACTAGCAAGTTTCTTTCCTTGAACTCGAATCGGAACAAGCTCCTTAAAAAAAAAAAGGAAGATGACCTGGAACTATATCTTATTTTACATGCAGAAACTTGATCTTAAACTAGTTACTTTTAAAAATGAACTTTCCAAGCCTTTATGGTATTGTATTTCAGCTGCCTTAACTGGCAACGAGTTTGAAAAATGTTCATACTTCGCAGCAGTCAATACATTCTTTGCATGGCTTTGTCTGCTATATAGGCAGGATAATGTCCTGATAGTTTACATTGGCCACAAGCCATCAGGAAGTGTCAGGGGTTCAGTGTCTGCCAGACAGTACTGGACATTTTCATGTGCTACTTTCCCGCCATTTTCTCGGCTGTGTTCGTCACCAGAAGCTCCGATGACCTAGTCTGGTAGCACGCCATGTTTTGCACTTTTTTTTAACAGGAACTCTCTGTCGAGCACAGCTGGTATTGTGACGAAGATAGGCGAGAGAGGCCGGGAGAGGTAGATAGAAATGAAGAGAGAAAAATAAAAAAGTCCTGTTGGGCGATACATCACCCAGCCTTCCCAAGAAAAACATGTCAATGTTATGTCTGTTGTTTGGTTATTTAATAAATTAAATGGAAGGAAATCCCTTAATATTTTTAAGTCGTATATGGTAAACTGCCTGCCTCTCTGTATGAACTTATTAGAGCCATCGAGGCACTGGAATAATACTACATCTACCAGAATATGTTTACCACCTAGTGTTAGAAAGTCATTTAATTTTACTCTAAAATTATTGGTCATCCCTGTCTAACCAAGGTCCGTAATTCCTTTCATTCCTCCTTCTTTCATTCCTCCTCCTTTCTTTCGCATTTCGAACCAGACAGTTAGGTCCTGAGAACAGACAATCTGGCCCTGAGAACAGTTAAGCAGGCCCTGAGACTGGACAATCAGGCCCTGAGACCAGACAATCAGGCCTTGAGAACAGACAATCAAGTCCTGAGACCAGACAATCAGGTCTTGAGAACAGACAATCAGGCCCTGAGAACAGTTAAGCAGGCCCTGAGACTGGACAATCAGGCCCTGAGACTGGACAATCAGGCCCTGAGACCAGACAATCAGGCCCTGAGACCAGACAATCAGGCCCTGAGTACATACAATCAGGTCCTGAGAACAGAAAATCAGACCCTGAAAACATACAATCAGGCCCTGATAACAGACAACCAGGCCCTGAGAACAGACAAGCAGGCCCTAAGACCGGACAATCAGGCCATGAGGCCAGACAATCAGGCCTTGAGAACAGACAATCAAGTCCTGAGACCAGACAATCAGGTTCTGAGAACAGACAATCAGGCCCTGAGAACAGTTAAGCAGGCCCTGAGACTGGACAATCAGGCCCTGAGACTGGACAATCAGGCCCTGAGACCAGACAATCAGGCCCTGAAACCAGACAATCAGGCCCTGAGTACATACAATCAGGTCCTGAGAACAGAAAATCAGACCCTGAAAACATACAATCAGGCCCTGATAACAGACAACCAGGCCCTGAGAACAGACAAGCAGGCCCTAAGACCGGACAATCAGGCCATGAGACCAGACAATCAGGCCATGAGACCAGACAATCAGGCCTTGAGAACAGACAATCAAGTCCTGAGACCAGACAATCAGGTCCTTAGAACAGACAATCAGGCCCTGAGAACAGACAGATGACTGTGCCCCTTTTCTTTTTACACTTAATATAAACCTACAGTTAAAATGCTAGGCCTGTACAACTAGGGTTTATTTTTTAGAGAGGCCTTTTATCAGTCTTTAACTTCAATGGATACAGAATATTAAAATATGCCCTCACCCCTCTCCCCTTTTATTCTCTTGATTACCACCATTTCCTGTCCTCACGCCTGACAATTCACACCCTTTCCGTTATCCCTCTCCCTTTCCCATAATACACTTTAGCTGAAGGCACATGGCAGGGACTGGTTGTTGGTGATTCTGCAGCTTATGTGCAATATTCTATTCTTATTATATTTAATTTCCAACCCTACCCCAACGTCCACATCCCTTACCTCTATTCCCCGACAATATGCATACCCACAAAATTCTACTTTCATCATTTAGCCTTCTTTTTCTTAACTGACGGTTTCTTTTTAGAATTAATTGATGTAAAAAAATAAAATGAAATAATTTTTGGCTTTTTTCACGTTCCCTTGTAGGCTGATAATGCTGTTATTCACCTGTCACAATTAATATTCTTCTTTGCCAAAGAACATAGGTTTATGAAGGACCAAATAAATGTCCATTCAGCATCATCTTGATATATTTTCTTAAAGAATTAAGTATTAAAATACGTGATTTTATTTTTACCATTCATTTGACTGTTGTTGTTACACAACAGTTTCAAAGACATTAATAGTCAATATTGAACCACGTTTACAAGGAATAAAGTCTAAAATTGAACAGTGCATGGTCAACTGTATCAGTTAGAAACATTTGTTTTGATCTGCACCAGCACTAAATATAGGTACAGTTTCGTAAGTTTTCTGTAATACTATGCATTTCTGTACATATATGATTCTGCACTTCATTTTGGGAATTGAAGGAATGAGGCGTTTGACAGTCGACAGTGGGCAACTCTTAGGTACTAGAATAAAACAAATTAACTGCTGCTATCAGTTTAACTGAACTGTTCATTGTGCTGACAACGAAGTGTTTATCCACAGAGCTAGAGGCTATGACTCTGACATAACTATGGATGCTGCTAAAGTAACACATCATCAAGAATTGCAGTAGCCGTGTGCTTGATATTCAGTTGCACATGTGATGTTCCCTACTGCACATTAGCAGTATTTGAAGTGTCACATTTTGGTACAAATGCACATTGAAAATCAACATTTTGTATCTCTTTAATTTTTTCGCCATTTTCCCTGTAATAACTTGCACAGACCTATGCTAATGAAGCTGTTGCAGTATTACATAAGTGATACAGATAATTGGGGAAACTGAAGGGATTGGCTAAGTGGAACAAAAACATGGCACCTATACATCATTTCATCTGCACTGAGGCCAAGTGTCATTAAAGTTGTGTTCGGTCGGATTCTTGAGGACGATGTTGCCTAAGCATGTCTAATCTGGGCATGCTACATTGTGCCTCAATAGTGTATTTTGCGATGTCTACTAAAACAGGTAAATATGGTTGATGTGGCAGGTACGTTTGTCAAGGACCCACACGAGGTGTTTGACTTCCTAGTGAAGCTGATATCACAAGCTAAACGACGCCCTGCATCAACGTCTACAGAGGGTCTATATCACTGTCTGAACCGGTCAGTTTTGTTCCTCTTGTCACGACGCACAGACAGCATCGCCGACCAGATGATCGTTCTTGAAGCTCTGCATAAACTTACCAATCACAGGTAAGAATGACCACCACACATCCTTAAATTATTGTAATCTTCCAACTGCCCTTTACATTTGTCGATAATTACTTGTATCAGCATTTAAGACCTAAAAAGTTTTATTCTTTAATTTGGTTTTAAAAAAGTATATGAATAGTTGTTTTTCCTATGGTTGTTTGGTAAGGTTATTTCATTTGCCACATATCAGCAATGGAAGACATTTAAATGTTGTCGCATTTTGCCTTCTTTTTAATTTTTTTTTCTTTTGACTATGAGCTATTTTCCTCTTGGATGTGAATCACTGGTGTTCATGCTCTGGAAGGTGTACATGCTTTAAATCTTAACTAATAACACTACTTGCCTCACTTTGGGTGCAAATAAGTAAAAAAGGTTCTAATCGGTCATGTAAACATAAACATACGAAATTATACATTTTTTAATGTGAAGCTATCTTCTAACATAGTTAACCTACAACAATTGGAACTAATTTAACCAAAGTTTGGACAGTTATGTTTCTGAATTTTAATTGGCTTATGGTCGGGCCAGTTCCCTAACAGCGCACTTGGTCGCAGCGACGTTGCAGGGACGTCACAATGTCCCATTTTGGTCACGTCACTATTTCGACCTGATCAAGACGTCGCAGCAACGTTTCTTTTGTGACTACTGTAGTGTCATTTCTGAGACGTTGCAATGACGTCTCTTTTGGTCACGTTACTATTTAGACCTGAACACGACGTCGCTGCGACGTTCGTATTATGACCACCGTAATGTCATTTTGGTAACTTTTCCAATACGTTACTATGACGACGTCTCTGTGCAACACATGGAGGTATTGTCGCCATGTTGTCTATGATCAATATTGTTTGTGGTTGCCGTTATTTATTGTGTCTGCGAGAAAAGCTTGCTGCGTGTATATTTACTCACGACTTGTACTTGTGGGATATTGCTGAACTTGTATTAATTCAAAATTTATTCCTGGCAATATTATTCATGGCTCAGTATATTTGTTTGCTATCGGAAATGTAAATTAATTCTCCACGGTTTCATCATGTAGGAGCCTACATCATTTGCGCACAGTTGATTTAGTGGTGTAAATTTTGTTAAATAAGGTATTTATATCCAGTAATAAAATTATAAAAAGTTATTTATTACTTTTAAGTTCTATGAACAAGTTCGCTGCTGGAAAATGAAAATAACCTATGATTTTGGTTAGGTCTACAGTTTGTGTTGAGAATGTATTGGACATCCGACTGATTTACTGTCTAAATTTATTTCCATTATAATGTCAACTGTTATTGGCATACCTTGATTACTAAAATTTTTTAACTGTTAAGATAATTATCTTATAATGATTGCTTTTCTTCTAGGTCTGCTTGTGCAGGTTTTGCCTTTTCCAGGTGTGATTAAAGCACAAGTTCAAGGCAATTACCATCTCGCATTTATGAATTTAAAAATGTAGAAATGATAAGAATATATACTACGAGTTAAAATTAAGTGATTGTTACTTAGCTCTCATTAACTTACAAAGCTCTGAGTTTCCTTAGGAGTGAGACTATAAGAAATTAAATTGGAATTTATTTACTCAGTACAGTTTCATCTAAGGCCTAATTTAATGTGCAGTACAGTAACATTTTCACTTGTGAAAATAAGTCTGCTTCTTATAGGCCTACTTATTTTCAAAGGTGGACAAAGCGGGTGGACAGAGTGGTTAAGAAGGTAAGAAGGGCTTCAGGACTGCTCGGGAGGGTGTTGAAGGGAGTTAGTGGTGAAGTTAAGGGAATGGCATAGTGTACAATTGTTCGTCCAGTATTGGAATATGCTGCCTCGGAGTGGGATCCATATGTGGAGGTGCAGGAGCTGGAGAATTTGCAGAGAAGGACAGCGAGGTGGGTGATTAATAAATGGAAAAGGCAGGGTCAGGATCGTGAGGAGGAAAGGAACTTTAGGCCTAGCGTGGTGATGAAGGAATTAGGATGGAAACCGTTGAGGGACAGGAGGAGAGTGGAAAGGCCGGTCATGTTGTATAGAGTGAGGGGGGATAGAGAAATTTGGCCTGCAAATTAACTAAGGGAACTTTTAAGCGTAAAGGTAGAAACAGTGAGAAAATTCAAAGGGCTTGGAGCTGCTAGGTGGTGGAACAAAACTAGTAAGCACACTTTCTGCCATGATCTTTGTACACGTAGTTTATTAGCTCAGTTGATTCACTTCACCAAACACACTTCCGAATCCCACTTCTGACACCATGTGTTGTTATTAAGACGGCCAGCTTCCGGATCATACATCACCGACTTTATTAATCATTGCTTACACTTTTAAACCGCACACGAATACATTACATTCTGTCTGTGTCCTATATCCCATAAATACACTCCACTCCCACTCATGTTTACCAATCTTGTTACCTGAAATTCCCTTCATGCATGAATTTCCTCACATCACTTCCGCACTATTTATTAAGGCGACACGTATTCCGGCATTCTCGCAAGTCGTGGGCCACGAAGTGATGATGCTTTTTGAAACGACCAGTGCCTCTTGCTCCTGGGAGGCTGACGTATGGGGGGATGATTTTTGATTGACGTAATTCGTGTGTTAGTAACATTTTCCTTTGTGTCGCTGTGTTGGCCACATAGGTGCATGAATTTAGCCGCTCAGTTGGTCGCGCCAGTTGCTGAAGCGTCCCAGGGTGCATTCCGTATTCCCTCGGGTTACTGATGACGCTGGCTCTGGCTACTGGGGTTACTGGTGGTGTGGCGCGAGGAGCATGGGTTGTCCGACACACATCACTGGCTTCCTGTGTTATCTCATTGAGCCAATACTGGCTGTGTTACCAGTACTTAGACATCACTGGCCTGCTGTCTTACCACATTTAGTCATTAAGATCTCCCTGTCATATCACATTTACTGGCATCCTATCTTATAAGATTGAATCATCACTGGATTCCATTCTTACCAACATGAAGACATAACATGTCAGTCCTCCTGGACCAACATGTACAGGGATGTTGAAAAGGTGAACAGAGGTCTCCTGGCTTACTGTATATGGTTACTCAAATATTCTGCTACATTACTGTTAATTATGCTTCAGTATCACTTGACCTAACACAGTTCGGAATTTACTTGTCTTAAAGATGTTCGTCCAGAAATAACAGTTTGCATTCCAATACTTCTCCAGATTTAAGTATATTTTATTTATATCAGTTGGCTACATGATTTATGTCCCGTCCTGGTGAATCCTTTTATTGGAAAAAGTCAGTACCAAAATGCAGCAGGAGTTCACAATGATTTTAAGTTTTGAAGAAAAATCTGCACTAGTGTAGCTTTTTATAAGAGACAAATTTGCACCAGACAGCCTTCGTATAGGCGGTTCGGGATACAGTGAGCACTCAAAAAGCCCTGATAAAGTTCTATTTTCAGCCAATTCGTATCTTTCCACACGTAAAGGCTAACGACGGGACATTTCTAACCTCTCTGGGCAAGTCATTTAATTTTTGCGAGTGTAAGGTAAATAGGGCAGACAGTATGATCAATATAATTCAATGAAAAAAGTGTATTAATGATATAATATGCCATTTTGTCAATTTCGGTTGAATTTGTTTATGAATAGTTGTTTTTAAGTGGGGAAAGACTTGGGAAAATATTGCGTAATTTTGCTGCAACCCATACAAGCAGTAAGGCAACTATAGTTTATGTTGAAATATATGCAGTAAGGGCTAGTGATATTTTTCATAGGTTAAATTTTTAGTGCTCACTTTATCCCGAATGACCTATATATGAATGGAAAACTAATTTGTGGAGAGTCCAGATAATGTCTGAAAAAGAGTTTACAGAATAAATGGCCTGGATGCCGTCCGTATACGTGAAATAACCACTCCGGATATTACTTAATCATACATTTGATTTACGACTAAGCGACATGTTCATCTACTTTGGTGTCTCGATGTGGTTTTCACATAGCGGAGGCCAAACTCTATAGAAGGGGCTGACACGTGTCGCTCTCATTGGCTGTCTTACTGTGCTAACTTCACATGATTTAATATAACTGACCCCTATAGAACCTAATTGCAATACTGCACAGTCACACGAATGGTTGCAGTACCTATAGGTATTGAAAAATAAAACAGAGCAAAAAAAAGACAAGGCGAACGATACCGTCGCAGAAGGCCAACCGGCCATAATACTTCTTATTACACCCTAACTGACTTCTTGACTTTTATGGACTACTTTAACACATCACTGTGTTTTCCCTTCCATTTTTTAAGCCGAGACCTCTAAAAGAAAATATATTAACTTAAATATTGCCAAATTACATTTGAATTTCAACAAACACCTTAACCTAGCTTCAATAACAAAATACAAAAATAAAGCTTTAATCTCGCAATGCCGTAAAGTCATCACAGATCTGCAGCTTGCCACATTCATTCATCACTGGCCTGCTGTTTTACCAAATTCAGTCATTACTTGTTACTCCTCTTACCACATTGAGTCGTCACTAACTACCGTTCTTCCCGACTCTTAATCGTTACTGCCCTGCTGTCTTACCATTTTAAGTCATCTCTGGCTCGCTGTCTTACCGAAACTAAGTCATCACTGACATGCTGTCGTACCACATTTATTCATCAGAGGCTCTCTGACATACCGACAGTAAGTCATCTTTCCACATTAAGTCATTATCAGCCAACTGCATTACGGACATCCTGCTGTTACCATTCCGATGTCACACTGTCAAGTAGCGGTCACCAAATTGCTGTCTTTACAATAATCAGTTATCATAGGCCTGCTATTTTACCTTACACTTAGCCATCATTGATCCGCAATCTTTTTGTCAATAAGCAATCACTAGTTTCTGTCTTACTGACACTTAGCCATCACTTGCCCGTTGTTTGACAGACACTGGGCTATCACTGACCTGCTTTCTTACCGACACTTACCTATCAGTTAGTCATCACTTGCCCGTTGTTTGACAGACACTCGGCTATCACTGACCTGCTTTCTTACCGACACTTACCTATCAGTTAGCCATCACTTGCTCGCTGTTTTATTGAGACGTAGCTATTACTGGGCCTTCTGGCTTACCAACACTTTGCTATCACTGACACGTTGCCAACACTGTTCTGCTGTCTTACAGACTCTTCGTAATTACTGGCTCGCTTTATTATGGACACTTTGCCATTATTACCCCCGCTGTCTCACTGCCACTTTGTTATCTGGTCAGCTGTTTTTATGATACCGGCCCATTGTCTACTTTGTTAACAGCGAGACGTCTCTTTGATATCTTGCCGGTAGCTGCAAAGTGTCTTTGTGACATGACAACTGTCAGTTGCTGGTTAGAGTACTTATTTCTGCTTGTAGCACGTCAGCCCTGCAGAGCTGAGACATTGCGTAGTACTGGAACTTGGTGATGCTCAACTTACACTACCTTAACTTTCGTCTGCAGCCTGTTGCCAAACTCTTCCTGTAAATGTTGTGTGGGGCTAAGTCACCGGATATTCGAGATGTTACAGCGAACAGATTTACAGTTGCTTTCAGTTACTAGAGAAAAGTTCAGGATGGTTGTAATAAGTTAGGATTTTATTGTGCCTGATCTTCCCAGTGTACGAAGCTATAGTTCAATATTGTACAAAAATGCTATTGCTCTTGTGACTATCACATTTACGAGGAAAAATTCTAGCTGTGAATCGCTAATGCACAAAGGAACCCTGGACAATACATATTAAAAATAGCTTGTATACATTTTTCTCACAGCTTGACTTAGAAGCCTCGATGTTGCACACCCTAAAACGACCTATGTGCACAAGCTAACACAAATATTTAGCATAAATGGTGTATTTGCATGGGTGGGTCTAAATTTTTATAGGTAACTAGCAGTCCCCCGCGGCTTTGCTCACGAGTATTATTCGTAACTGATAATATTTACTTTAATTGAAAAACCTCTTAGTACACAAGGTTGGTACTTCAGTCATCAAGTGTTAGAATGTCCAAGCGGCTAGTTGAACTAATTCTGCAGCAAGATAAGCAGCTATAGCTGTCCACGCGAAAAGCAGTCTTAAGTTTGTCCCTGCCGCTAACAGCGACTTCGCCTGAGCCTTATTTATAGTTGTGCCTATTTGACGTTGTGGGGTAGTTACAGACACCTAAGGTATGAGGTTAATCGAATGAGAAACATCTGTTTACCCTGTGCACAACCATTGGTGACGGTGCCCTCAATTATATATTTTCAAAATATTCACTTTAACTTTATTGACATTACAAAGTTTCAGAGGGTAAAGGTTTCGCGGAAACTTATTTGGTGCCCCAAACCTGAGATTAGTGAGATCGTCGGTTTACTGCCGAAACTGACAAAGTCAAAATGAGATAAAATTATAAAAATGTTAGGAATATGTATATGTTGTTCACGAACAATTAATTGCCCAAGTTTAAAGTCTATTCGTCGTTTCGTACTGTTGTGTCACAGTATAGTAACATACCACATTTTTGTTAATATCTACAATTTAATTATGTTTTTAAACGAAATAGCATTTATGACTTGATCAGTTTTGGCAGTATACTGACGATATGTCAGCTGATATTGTAGAGGAACATAAGTGGAAAACGAACTACAATTTTACCCCGTTTAAAGACTACATGAAAATTGCACTAATTCGATCTGCCTTGTAGTTTTTGTGTGTCAGAATTGAACGTTTGCACGCAGCTTTTAACGGAATTCGAGCCCAGAACCTCCCGGAATTTAGACCTGAGTGACAAACAACTGCGTCACGTAAACGTCGAAATAATTTATGAAAATAACAGTTATTAAAATATATATATATATATATATATATATATATATATCTGTGTCCTGGGCTCATAGAGGTTGTACAACACCACGTCTCGATAGGTTACTGTAGTGAAACTCCTGTAGAAGTTGTTTCTCGCTGCTCGTTCCTGCTTTTCGGATCGTCTGCCTTGATTATTGACCAACTAAGTTTTATTCTTAATAATCACGTGTCTTATAAAGAAAAAAATTACATACATATTTTTTAAAAATATTTACGTAAGCATCACTCTGACGCGAACGACACCTCAATAACGCTACTGGTTAGATAGATATCGTAGGTTGGTGGAAAACAAATTTTGTGCTTTTTCACCCTTTTGGGTGTCGAATTTCGAAATATTTTAAATTTACATCTTAGACATTTGTATAAGTATCCAACTGAAGTGTAAATCACATCGCTAGCCCGTTCAGTCGAATCAAAATCGATCATTCACTAAAAAAACACATATCACCCCTGCACAGTATTGAGAAATCGAATTTCAAAA
>PNEQ01082928.1:0-16967 GCA_003012365.1 Medauroidea extradentata | reverse complement strand
CGTGATCGACCCCTACTCCAAATAATGGCATACCATTGTAAAGGCTGGCCTAAAGACAAAAGCAAAGTTCCTGACCCTGTAAAACCATACTATAAATTTCGAGATGAGATCAGTATTGCAAATGGGGTGGTCATGGTGGGATATAAGATGATTGTTCCGATCGAAATGAGAGAGACAATAATGCAAAAAATACATTCATTTCATTTCGGTATCACTAAGACGAAGGCGAGGGCAAAGTCTCTTTTTTACTGGCCGACCATAGAATCGGACATTGAAGAGGTCGTTTCTAAGTGTAAAGTATGTGAGAAATATAGTTCTAAAAAACCAAAAGAACCATTGTTATTGGATAATATTTGTAAGCTGCCTTTTGAGAAGATCGGATGTGACTTTCTGGAGCATTGTGGGACTCACTACTTAATCTTAACTGATTATTATTCTAAATGGTTCGAGTTACAGGAAGTCAAATCCCAGGCTACTGGCACAATCATTAAAATACTGAAGGAAGTGTTTGCTACTCATGGGGTACCCAGAGTAATTAGAGCAGATAATGTGCCTTTTAACTCTTATGAGTTCCAGCGGTTTGCGCAGGAGTGGAATTTTTCGGTAATTACGTCCAGTCCTCGCTACCCGCAATCAAATGGCTTTGTCGAGAGATTTGTGGACATAGCGAAGAAGATTTTGAGTAAATGCAAAGAAAGTAAAACTGACCTGCAATACACTCTATTAGAGTATCGAAACACACCGGTTATGGGGTCTCCATACTCGCCCTCTCAACTGTTGTTCAGTCGATTGACACGCTCAGTATTGCCAACACATGAGGAGCAATTGACTCCTAAGGTGATCAGTAATTTTCAAGAATATCAGGCCAAAAGGGACACTATAAACAAACACAATTATGATAAGACGGCACGAGGGTCACATCAGATCTTTCACAGGGGGCAACAGGTAGCATTCTTAAAGGGCGACTCAAATGAATGGTCACAAGGTTTAGTGGTGGACATTCATGAGAGTACCCGCTCAGTGATTGTGGAAGATAGAAAGGGCAATAGGTTTCGCAGAAACACTAAGCATGTTAAGCCATCTCACGTTGGAGACGAGAGGATGGAGAATCATAAAGATACAGGACAATCAGTGGTGGACACAGACAGGATGGACCAAAGTGGACCTGAAGAGGAGAGGATGTAAGTAATGGTAATGACCGTACAAAGCGTACAGCAAAATCACCACGATACCTTAAGGACTATATACGATAAGTTTTTGTTTATGTGAAAGGGAAGGTGTATCAGAAAATGTGTTTGTTGGAAAGGGAAGGTGTAGTAGGGAAGTAAATATGGTATGGAAGTAAAGATGGGAGCGAGAGGTTGGCAACATGGGCGGCAGTGAATGTGGGGCAATGTGACAAAAAGGTGGACTGTGATTTCTTTGTGTAAGTGGAATGTTAATAAACGAGTTGGTTGTGGCTTGCGAGTTGATTATTAAAAACATGATACAGTCAGTCAACTCCAGTCACTATACTGACACTCAGCTACTACTGTAGACTGTTCATGTAGACTACCGACCGGCTACTCACATGTGCCTCTGAGCACTACTGCCGCTCATGCCGCTCTGTGCTGGTGCGGTACATCGCACCCAATCGCCAAAGTATCACCCTGGTGGCCAACACGCCAACTATCACGTCTGGGTTACCAGAAGAAGAAACATAAAAGTTTCACAAAAGAATAAGTACCGTGTCCATCCAACACCGAGACGTGAGCACCGTCTCAGTATTATTTCACCATCACATCCTGGTGTCGAAAATTGATAAAGTGAAATTCCTGTCTGTGAAATCTTTCTCAGGTGGTTGTTTATGCAGGATTGTAGTCAATATTGTTAACTGCAGGTCATTTTGAAGACCAGGAGGACATACAACTACTTGCTGCTGTTAGTGTAGTATTATATCATTAACAAATTCAGAACTTATTTGCAACATACGTTTACATGATACGGAAACTCCACAGGAGTAAGATTTGTCATAAGCCCCCGATTTCAAGTTTCAGCGTGTATTGCAAGAGTACATGGGGAATTGAGTCTCACGGGATCTTCTATGTTTTGTAATGATCGCGGTGTATTTCGTTTGTACTCTCTGCACTATATTGTACTTTTTCTACTGACAAATAGTTGTTGCTGCCTGTAATTTCCCAGTTATTCTGTTGGCTAGTTGTGTTATACTAGGACCTTCCGAAATCATTTGCAATACATATCTGAAGCTTATGAAATTTCATGTCTATGCTTTCATTTGAAAATGTAGCATTGGCGGTCGTCCCGATGGTTTTACAGGATCCCCCTGGCCCCTAAATCCGCTTCTAATCTGCAAGTAAAAATTTATCACTATGCCAATTTTCTTACTTTCTTCATACTGTGCAAGGCTTTTATGCTAAGCTGCTGTACTATCAAAGGTGTGCAAAAATGTGAAAACAGTCTAGAACAAAAGCTGGCATGCTACAAATACGAATGATGTATACACACCGTACAAGTTTGTGAACAAGAAATTGTAATTTTTTAAAATTTAAATTAGGTTTTTGGGACTACTTGAAGTAAATTCAGGCGCTAGAGATACATGACTATTGTAATTATTTATAATGATCCCAAATTTTTCTAGCCGGATTTTTTTTTGAAGCGTTATTACTGTTAAAAAAAATTTACTGCAATTATGTAAAATGTAATGATTTAGATAACGATACATTTAAAAATTTTCCCTAATTCAATAAATTCCAAATATGTTAAACAGTTAGAAAAACATACGTTCACAGGCGCATTTTTTTATTTGACTTGTACGATAACGAAAACGAGCAATAAGTTACCAGCGTAACAAATGTGCCTACTTTCCTGAATGCGGATGCTAATTGTTACTGCATTCGGTACCTTATATATGTAAATATAATATATCTTTACTAAATCATGTTATGCTATCTTTTAGCATGGTAGACATTTCATAATACGGCATACTTAAATCAAAGTTTGAATGATTACCTTTCAAAATATTTAATTTGCTTACAATCGGTCTAGTAGTTCTCGAATCATAAGAACAATTGTATTTACTCATATTTTTCTACCGTCCAAATGTGGTAGGCCTACAACTATATTCAAAGCTTGTTAGACAAACTACGAAGATATATAATTATCTTCTAATTGGTCAAATGGTTCTCGAAACATAAAACACAATATATATATATATATATATATATATATATATATATATATATATATATATATATATATTTTTTTTTTTTTTCAAATGGCCGACCTTTTAAAAATGAGCACTTGCCATGAACAGAAGAATATAAAATTAGGTATTTGTACCAAGTTTATTGCAATTAAATAAAATGGTTATTTTTTCATATTATGCGATCAAGAAATGTTGAATTAGTTGCAATTTCAAAAATGTAAGATCTGCATGAACAAAAAAATTATGCCGAATTTTATGGATTTCTGACAGATGGTTTCTTAGGTATCTGGTATGTTAAAATATGTCCAACCAGATACAATTCTAAGATATTAAATATAGTGTAAATAAGCCACACACAATTCAAATCGTCTTACTTAGTAAGTACTATAAATATGCTATAGTATATGAAATTCCATTAAAATTGTTCCTGAACTATTTTGTGTGATATCTTATTTTCAAGTAGGCCGGCAGTAATTTTGTCAATGTGAAGACAATAGTAACAAAATAAATAAAAGTATTAGAAAATTCGTAGGAGTTCGGAGAAAAATATATTATTTAGACACGCCATGCCAGCTTAACTGTAAGAATCACTGCTATTTTAATAATATGAACATGGCATGAACAAAATACACAAACGTAAAACGACTTCAACTAGGTGAGCCTACTACTTGTAAGTGCAATGAATTAGAAGAAATACTAAAAATAATAATATCTAATATATCTTATGTTATCGGGAAATGTTAAATTGGCCGCTATGTTTAAAATATAAACGAAATACATTAAGTATCATGACATTATTAGGCAATTTGTGTGTGCCGCGTATGATGACATTTAGGCAAATAGTTCGTCAGAAAACTCGTGTGATAAAAATTTGTTCAATGGTCGCTACGTTGATGATAGAAACACTGCATGACTGAAATAGTAAAGTGATTAAACTAGTATGTAGGCTAAGTACTGAAAAACCGTTCGTTTAGATACCTCGTGTGATCAAAAATATTTTAAAACCTCTACTTTGAAAATATGTTCACGACATTAACAAAATAGAAAAAATCAAGTCACTTTAGTATGTTACACTCGTGTAACGAGTAGGCCCCACGCGATAAGCGGTTTTAAAATTTTCAGAGCACACACACACAGTAACACACTAACACAGACAGAAGTATATCTCGCAAGTCTATATTTCCTTCGTAAATTATGCTGAATAAAGTACTAAATTATGTTTAAAGTAGTAGCGTAAATAAATTAAGAAAACTTTACATTTCGTCGACAGTGAGGTCATTAGAGACTGTTACACAAGCCGTAATCATACCAGCATTCGCCTGGAGTGATTTCGGGAAACCATAGGAAACCAAATGTATGCGGATGGACGAAGCCGATAATTGGACCAGGTTCCTCCCGAATGAGAATCCTACGTGTTATTTAGTATGGTATACTAGAACTTGTATGCTCGCTACCAGTATGCTAGGTTGCCATTTGCACGACTAATGTCAGTTGTACAAGAAGTTGCTGATATTCTTGTATGAGAAAAATGCTCGTGTATACTAGCTTTTAGACAAGTGCGGGCATCTGAACACTGGAGTGAGTGACGTTGCGTTCCTAGGCAGCATAAAATGTAATGATTTACATACATCAAGCTTCTATTTGTAATTTCATTTTTCTGGTGGCTTTAATGAGTTGTCATTTACATGTTTGAACACGTTATAGGTCTGATGTGTTTGGTTTGATATACAACATTGCTGTAGCGACAATTTCCGAGTTGCAGAAAATCCACTATCACGAGAATGTAAGCAACAAAACAGCAAGAAACTCACCCAGGAAGCTAGACAATTACTGTAGTCAACATACTTACAATTAGTTCCGAAATAGAAATAGAGTATTGCACACAATATTGGTGTTACTTGTTTCTTTGTTTCTCATCTCTTGTGATTAGTCCTGTGAGTTTTCTGCGACTCAGTAACATCCCCTAGCAATGGTGTATATGCATCTAAACACGCCAGTATGTAAACTGCCTACAATCCCATAACAGTCATCATTCAAAGCTAACATATTACTGGCGATTGGGCTCGCTACTCCGGGGGATTTATTATTGGCTATATGAGTTTTCGTAAGCCTACAGATTCCACAGTTGCTATCGGAGTAGATCCCCGATAAAATTTTTTAAGTGGTGTTTTCATCTATACATGAAAAATTACCAATATAACTGTGTTTTTAAATTATTAGGTAATGCACTGTTTAATCGTGCAGTTAACAGTACACTGCAAATTTCACAGCAATGTTGTTTCATTGGGCAGTTTACAAGTATGACATTTTGATCACATCACAATTTACTGCAATATTCATAACAGTGACAGCTATGATATGCATATGGTGAATAATTGTGCAGTGATATATGGAATTTAATTTTTTAACTTAGTAATAATATTCAACTGACAGAGAATCGTTACTTTCAAGTTAATCATTAATTTTAAAGTTAGTGAACTGTCATAACAAGCTGTTCGCGGAGTGCAGTTTAAATTAAAACATGGCTTAATTTGTTCTTACGTCAGATAGTGTATACTTACATCTAGTTAAAAAAATATTAATTTTTTGAGCCTATTGTTCAGTGCACATGCTTACATGGGCGTCACCAGCACAGGTTGTTGAGGACCACTGGCTCAAATTTGCATGTAACCACCAAAAGTGGGTCCAGGGGCCTGCACCTTATAAAATGAGTAATTTAATGTACAGCATAGTGTAATGGAGTTTCTAAACCAAGAACTGAATATTAAGCTGGAAGAAATTGTAGTATTTTTAAAGAAAAAGTTTGGTGAATTATTGGGTTGGGTGCCGCGCATGTTCAGATGTTCCTGTGTTACTGAACAGTTGATTCTAAAAGCGTTCTCATTTTACTACGAAATATATTTGAAATTGATGAAGTTCGTTGCAGAATAATTAAAAATTAAGTGCATTTCTTTTACATTCTTGCGTTTGCCTTCCTTTACAGCTGTTTTATGAAGTATCATTTTGCAATGTTCCGTTATTTTGCAACAGTTTTTGGCACACGGGTTTTTTAGTTGATTGCTCATAGTCAGGAATAAAGTTATATTGACATTCTGATTGTCTTTAATTTGTATAATATCTGCCCACGACAACCTTGTATTACTAAAAATAATCTAAGATCCACGTGCTTCATATAGCTAACCAAGTTAAGCAAGAAGATAAGTCTTTAATACACACAGTACCACTAAGTGTAGCTTACGTTTTATTAATTTTTAAATTAATCACAATTTCGTTCTCTTGGTCCTTATACTCTCCACTGAAACCCGTGTCCTATCCGTGAGTTTCTTTGGCTAAGATTACTTAATCGTAAATACATAAACAAAACCGTAACACCAGCGAAACAACTTCGTTATGTCTTTCTTAATCTCAAGGAGCTGAAATTCACGCTTTAGCTAAGGCTATAGCAGATACTGTTACAATGTTTACTACGCAAGCCGTCAGCAAATGTATATAAATCAGGAGTTTCAAATGTCTTTATGGGAGGCACGCGCAATAAAATGTTGCATAGAATTAAAATCAAACCATATTTAGACGCCATTTACTAGTAAAACGAAACTTAAAAACGTGAAAAATACAGTGAAGTTCCAGAAACCTGACGCGTGCAACAGATACAAGTTTATTTCCTAAAATAAAACCAAGTTGGTCAGGTAAATGGGCTTTACGTCTCGTTGACATCGAGGTGATTAGAGACTGTGTCACATAACAGGAGTCGGCCATGGCCTGGAGTGGTTTCGGGAAACTTTGTAAAACGGAAATCAGGATGGCCGGAGCCAGGGATCGAAGCCGGGTCCTCCTGAATACTAGTCGAACGTGTCATCGTTGCGCCAACTCGCTCGGTAAATCCACGTTGGAAACAAGCACGTAGCGCATACGGAAACTGTGCCTAAAATTACGTCGCTATAATTATTAACCCTAGTATAATACGCATAGGAAATTAATACTTTCACACGAAGGTGTTCAATGAGAACTTTACATCTTCAAAACACAGACGTAAGTCATCCTCTTCAGACAGTTGGCAAATGGAGTCGGATAAAGGAATCGTGTCTTGTGCGATTGTGGAGTTGAACAGACCGTTATCGCTCAACATATCCTGTGGCCCTTCAGAACCTGTTCTGGTGCATTTCCTGTTAATGCATTTTTATGAATACTTATTATTATTAAAAATTGAATCACAATACTATAACGACATTTTTCTATCTGGTACGTATTTACTCAAAGAGCTTACGAGATAGTGAAATTGTTGCGTAAAATTGTATTATGCTCAGAATACTGAAAACAAATCCATTCTGTGCATTAAAAAATATTGTTAACTGGAACAGTCTCAGATCAGATATTTTAACCGAAAGAATGTTATGAATAATGGCTACCAACACTAAGCAGAAATGATGAAGTATTAAAAAATTTACTCGAAATCTGCGGAAGGCGAATACGTAATAACAGGTCAACCCATTGAAATGTGTTATTGTGTGTCACATTGACATTTTCATTAGTGTCTATAAGTTACGTGCCCAGGCTCATCTGTTTGTCGTTCGTTCTGTGAAATTAAAATTATTTTGCCTATTGACTCTTTCTTTTCCACTCCATTAAGATCATACTTAAACAACGCATTTTACAACAGAAAAGGCTTGGCTCACGACGCCCGATGTGCCGTCTATCTTTTTTAAATAATAATTTGCTTTCATGCAACGTTTTTTTTTTTTTCAGTTACCAGCATGTATTGTCACAGATCAGCAATGGACGGAAATATTCAATACTTTTCACGAAATTGTAACAAACAAATGTGTGATACATATTTTTGTGTAAAACTCTTATTTTTATGTGAACTTCTCTTGTTGTTACACCTCATTTTACATCCTCAGTATGCTCAAGAATATTACACGTCGAAGTGGAGGCATCGGTTGTCATGTATGACACAGCATTTATCAAGAATAATCCAATACAATAACTGAAAACAACAAATCATCACCAAATATTTTGATAGAAACACGGTTGAACTGCTTTCGGACGAAAGACCTGCCCGAGTGCTTTTCTTATGACACAAGGTTGCCAAGTTTCTGTTACTTGTACATTATTATGGGTCATACCGTAGAGCAAAAAAAAATATGGCGAGACTTGGGTGCGAAATGTGCTTACACAAATGTAAGTTGTCGGTGTTATTTCAATTCAAGAATCTAGAATGAGCAAACTTTGACAAAACGTATTATACCTACTACGTTTCGGTACTGTGTGAAAATTCGAACACCACCTTGAAATTGCTTGAAACCGCATATATTATGATCACATAATTGATTCTTAAACGAATTCTGCAATGTGGTGCGTGGCTGGTTACCAATTATTTTAGTTACGCGCCATTATGAGTGAAAGCTGGTTGACAGCTACAGAAGTCACAGTCAGTTTGTCAGTGTGTTTAAAGACGGAATCAAATACCACTTGCCTAAACTATGCGCCACCGTCAGATAGCAAGCGGCTTTCACTCGCAATTGCGTACGTCCAAAAGAATTGTTCCGTAATCGGGGTGACTTTGAACACGTGTGGTGACATAGGACATTTCCGAAATATATATATATATATATATATATATATATATATATATATATATATATATATATTCTCCACATAAGGAGTAGATATTAACTTGTGATAAATTTCAAATCGTAAATGTCTACATGAAAATAAATTCACATTTACGCACAGTTGACACACGTAGAAAATAACATTTTTTTTTGTAAAAGTGTCCCGTGCCACGTCACGTGTCCCGTGCCACGCCAACTTACGGTTAGCTTGTTATTCTAACATACTCCAGGGTGTTCATGATGTACCTAAAACGTTGTAAATGATAACGACCTCTCATTTCTGACAAGCATATCGTCAACATATTACATCGTGTTGTCGTGTTTTAGCAACACTTGTGTTTTTGTTCAGCATTTTAACACGTAGCGATATGCCTATTTTTTCTCCGATATATAATTATACACATGTGACTGAGCTGGTATGTAGACTTTATGGGTATTATGCACCGGTTACAAGGCAGCTTTTATTCTTGACTAGACTGTTGTAGTGCTCGAACCTACCGCCAAGGGCAATGGTTTTGTGCCCTAGAAAAGTACAGCTAGAGTACGATGTCGAAATTCACCCTAGAATATCCCCTTCACGTGTGCCTCGTTATATGTTTTGGCATGGGTTTGTTATTTGGCTTTTATTTCATCAGGAGAGATTGCAAGCGAAAAACCGAATGGTTGGATGAAGTGCCAAATTTTTTTTTTCAAACAATTTAAAACGGTTGAATCGAGGATTTAATGAACACATGCATAAACTAAACAAACTGAATAAGGGTGTTCCAGTTCACAACTATACCCATTATTCGAACGTTTCAAGTAGACGTGATGAATTATGGGAAATGTAGGGTGCACGGGCAAGTGCACAAGGGCTAGCAACGAATTAAGACACAGTCAGTATAGTGATTTAAAATTTTTTTTTTTAATGACTTAGGAATATAGAGTTTTCCTTTTAATATACGGTTTGATAAAGAGATTTATCTCTCCACCTAATGATACATACTGTTTCTACAGGTTGAGTAGACACATTACAAATTTTTAATCGAAATGGGATTTTGTCGTAACATAGTTGTAGTTGAAAAGTAGTATTATCATAAAAAAGGCTGAACTGATTTTATGCACTGTGAAATCTGTTGCTATCCATATTTTCATCGAAACTGAAATTTGTGCTCTTAATTACCTTACGAAGAAATATATACTGTGCATCTGTATGTTAACACATTCCGTAAGACAAGTAAGCATTACGATGTGGGTAAAATTGTATTAGTACTACTAAATATTCTTTGGAAAAAAACCGGAACTCCGTAAACGTTATAAGAGAATATTTACTCTATGTTATAGATCTAAGAAATATTTACTCAAGTCCCGCAAGATACTGCAGAAAACATTCAAATAATGAATTGAGTGTGCCGTATCAGCTTATACTTCCCAGTGCGGTGTTGTTTTACTACGCATAGAAAAGAAAACATGCTGAAGTTAATACAGACCAAACTATATTGTCACTATACATAATTGTCACTCAGATTGTACATTATACACACATGCGCAAACACCACACTGATATTTATTGGATTGCGTATTCAAGGCGTACGTGCTAGAGAGGTCCATCAATGTTTCATGCTCCTATCGCACAGCTGAAATTGGACAATGTTTGAATACAAGTAGGATTGCGACAAAAAAAAAACATCCACCCTCTACTTTACTATGTGGGACAGGGCTTTAAGACATCTATATGTGTTATTGTAAATAAAAATTATTATTGAATATTACAGATTGTTTATCTCACGCTTTATTTACTTGGAATTACATTAAAAAGTACTTGTATGTGTTATGTTTGTCAGTTATGCTTTGCATTAGTGATATCATACAAAAATAAGGAAGGTTTGAATGAAAAAGAAACCGTTCTATAATGTAATTGGAATAGACCTACCTGGGAACAAATTTCGCAAAATTGTTACCAACACATAGTGAGAAACTTAAGTAAGCCCAGGGTGTGTACTTTTCACAGTGTGCAGTTATGTAACTACAGAGTTGAAAGTTTCTGTCTGCTGTGTTATTAGCATTTCCACTGATGAATTAACTACTACGCCGGTACAAAATAAAGTTTTCTGACTTTTGTGTTACATCAGGCCTACGCGCAGGCTCAATTCTCGTCTCGCTCTCCCCTCCCCAAAGGTCATTTTCCCTATAGCGTACGCAAACCCAAATAAATAAAAGAAAAGGAACCAAAGCTTACGAAGTGACGAGTTTTTCTTAATTGAAAATCTTGTAAAGATTAATGTGTAGGCCTCTTCGACTTTTCTTTCTTCTTGAAGGGAAACCTTTTCTTTTTTCGACTGGATGGTCACGGTGTATCCAGAAACGGTTACGTTCTTCGCGAAACCTCTACTAGAGACTGATGTAATGTGATCATAATCCACTCTACAGTATGGGTACCGGTATCTGAGACTCGTTGCTGGGCAGTTACAATGTATGTATTGGTGTGATGCTCAGTCGTAAACAAACTATGCAAGCGCTTGTGTGTGGCTGGTCGGGTAGAAGTTGCTCGCTTCGCTGAGTATTGTTGAGACACACTTGACACACTCCCTTCCTCTTCACCCAACTGTTGTTGTGACACACATGTGTCCTCTTACCACCTTCTCCACCACAATATATTACTGTCCTCATCGCCGTCATCTGCTCTTCTATTCGTTCGCATTTAAGGTTCTTCAACTAGTTCCAACTTCTGCCACTCAACTGGGACTGCAGCACTTTTCAATAGAGATTATCAAAATTTCCGTTTTTTTTTTTTCATAATTGTACGCTTATTTTGATAATTGTTGTCACGTAACAAATTTACGACAAGTAAGGTAGCGATATCTTAATGTAAGAACTGTTGTGCACATCACAGATTTCAGGTTTAAAATAAAAATAACCGATTCTGAAGCCCTAATTTGTTGTCTTATTTATATTAATAAAATGTGCTTTTACATGCATTTCCAACATGTTATGCGAGTAACTATCGGCTATAGTAATTAATTTTAAAACATATGTTTAATGAAATATTTTAAGTAGTATCTTTGTAATGCATGTCGACAGTAAATCTAATAATTTTATGCCAGAAATTCAAATTATCATTGTTTATTAATTTATTTATACATAAAATAACTATGTCGTAGAGGCGTAATTTAAACTATAATAAATTATACGTAGGGACTGGAAACATTCGCGGGTTCACTGACATGTAGGCTAGGCTCCAAGAACATGTGAGTATTCAAGCAAATATTATATGTTAACTGGCTGCTCTATGACACAGTTATATGGGCCTGCATTTAGTTGTTTCTGTACTATTGGCTAAGCGACTTCGACTTCCAGGAAGTGACAAATAAGTCACGGGCTAATTGCGAAAGTGGCACGAACTTACAATTGCTGGGATTCTAGCTTGGGGCCAAAAGAAAACATATACATATTTCTCTTTTATATAAAACTTAAATAAATCATTTCAGATAATTCTGTCAGTTCCTAGAGCAAATTTTATAGAACTATGCACTTACTGTTTTAATAATTACAGAACTGTAAGGAATTTGACTTTACTTCAACCATAAATTCTCAGATATTGAGATACAGCCGCAAGCAAGAATTTAACATGATATCAGATTACATGATACCACTCCTTAAAACGCTATTGCATCCCAATAAATGTGAAACTAGTGTAACTTTGAGCAATTTTCGGGATTTTTTGGCGAATGTTTTCTTTATCGCACCCAGTAATACTGCAAAGTTCATGGGGAGGAGCGAGAGGTAACTCGGTCTGAGACTATGGGTCGAAGGATCTAACCAAACAAAATCTGGGAGATAGACAAAATATGTAGTATGGGAGCTTCCACCATCGATCTGTTACAGGCCAGATCGAACGCCTCGTAATCACAAATTTTAAACTTAAGTAGCAAATACAGTTAGAGCATAACAAAAGCATAGTAAGCGAGAAGTAAATAAGGAGAGAATTGGAGACATGGGATATTTTCTGAGACTGCAAGTATTTATGAAAAAGTATTACTTATTAACCAAAAAGTAGACTGTATTTACAACTATTCTACTAGGGAAAATAAAACTTATTAGGATAAATTAATTAAATAAAGGCGAAGAGCAAAGCTGCCCCCTCACAATGCTCCCCACAGCAGTTGATAACTTGCTGAATCCACAAGCACACACACAGATTGTGTAGAAAGAGCCGATGCTCATTATTTTTGCATTTATTATAGTAGATGCAGTACCCGAACTCGGTATTGTCATAGTAGCGGAAGATGCAAAAATGGTAGAGTTTGGCTGGAATGTCAGTGATACCCTGAGGACAGTGCATAAAATCAACTTATCCCTATCTTATATGCTGTTGGAGGGAGTGGTGGGGACACTTGTTTATATTGATGATCTTGCTCGCCACCTCCAGTTGAGTGCCAGTGGCTATGGGGAGCAGAGCTTCTGCTGTTGCAGGTAAGTCTAGCAATGGAGGGAGGTACGTCATCAGGAGACAAGTGATGTATTGTGGGCATCTAAGGAGTTGGGATTAAAGGAGAAGAGTATGCCTCAAGAGCAGCTCAGGGGTAGACAGGGGGTAGGACTACAGGTTTGATGGAAGAGGAGGTACGTCAGGAGTGGGCTGTGTCTTTGGACATGCCTTAAGGGCAGCTCAGATGTGGGGTAAGCATTAAGAGCATGTGTGATATGCCGCAAGTCTGTGGTAGTGGTAGAGGTTTATGCCATAGGTAAAAGGACATAGGAGATAAGTGCGAGTATGCATAGAGGCTTTGCTTGTGGTATGGTACATTTCAAATTTGAGGGGGGTAGTCACTGCACTCCCCTTCCTGCGTAGGGTCTAACCCGCCTACCAATCAATTGGCACATAGGTACTATTCTTACCAAAAGGGTCCCTCTATCTTCGAGAACACCTTCACTGCCCTCCAAAATCATCTCCCCACATTTCCCCTTGGACTGTGTGCCACATAATCACTGCCTTAATGGCGCTTAAGCACTATTCGTACCAAAAGGATCCTCCTACCTCCATGGATGTACAGTATATAACTACTTCTTCTACCTCCCCTGCCGCTATGGGGAGTCTATCTCCTCTCCTGAACTTCTGAGAATCACATCTCTCGTAGTGCTAAGGTACTATTAATACTAATAGGATCACACTACTGATCAGCAACAAGTCACACCCCATTCTCACTTTTAGAGACATCTCTCGACCAATCAGAAGCCAAGCCATGATCCCTACATATAGAACCAAATGCACCATGTACCGGTTTTGCTTCAAGTTGCGCTAAAACATACATGCGGTCCCAATTGACTAACGATAGTATCAAACCAAATACAAACGATACAAACCACATAGAGTATAATTGTGTTCAGAATAGAAGACTGTCGTAATTGGCATACGTCAATTTGCAAACCACTTGATAAGAAATTCAGTGCAATGTTAATAAAACTAAGATGCCATAGTCTTATACCTAAACTTTTAATCTGTTTTCCAGAGAGCAAGACTATATTATTTGCAGTGGGTCCTGTTAAATTAGTATGTGACGATATTTAATTGTCCATAAAACGATATTTGCCCACATACAACATATATATTTCAAGAAATGTATTTGTTTTATTTACACAACTCTTGTATATGGATTGTATTTAAAAGGGATTGAAATTATTTCTGTAACACTTTTCACAGCTCTGCAACAGAACTTTACTGTTTCTTCAGGAAAACATCTAAATTTGTAAAATCTCTGCAGAGTGCTGCTACCACAGTATTGGCAATTATGCATGACAAGTATAAATACATGAGTATATTAGTAGTACATTTTGGGTGAGTTTGGCAAAATGGAACCTGGGATAGGATCTTAGGAGCTACTAACGACGTCATGGCTGCCATCATAGATGACACATGGCCGCCATCTTGGATAACATCACTCAAAAATTTCCAAAAATCTAAAAATTTCTAAAAATTTCCAACTAATGAGGAGATATTAAAATAAAACATGTATATCCTCCATCTGGTTTCCGGCAGCCATTTTGTTTGCGATTCCTACTGTCTACTGTTTTACTTAATTGCAGGCAACCATCTTAAAAGAAGTTTTCTGCGAGTCTTCAAAAATTTTTCGAGCTTGCAATCCTACCAAACCTTGCCCATGTCTCATAAAGAATAAACATTTTTAGTAAGCCATTGTTGTGTGCTGAGCGTCTTGGTTGTGTGCAGGCCGTCACTGTGCGCAGACAGCCATTGTTACGCACAGACCGTCATTGTTATGTGCAGAGCGTCATGGTTGTGCGCAGAGTATCGTGGGTGTGCGCAAAGTGTCACGGTTGTGCGCAGAGCGTCACGGTTGTGTGCAAAGTATCACGGTTCTGTGCAAAGCATCACATTTGTGTGTGGAGTATCACATTCGTGTGCGTAACGTCACAGTTGTGTGCGTTGTATTCACAGTTGTGGTGGAGCATTCAAAGTTGTGTGCAGCGCGTCATGATTGTGTGCAGAGTCACGGATTTGTGCAGAGCAACACGGTTGAGAGCAGAGCGTCATGGTTGTGTGCAGAATGTCATGGTTGTGTGCTGAGTCTCATTGTTGAGTGCAGAGCATCATGGTTGTGTGTAAAGCGTCATGTTTGTGTGTAGAATGTCATGGTTGTGTGTAAAGCGTCAATTATGTGTGCTGAGAGTAATAGTTGTGTGCAAAGCATCACGGTTGTGTGCAGAGCTTCCTGTTGTGTGCTGAGAGTCATGGTTGTGTGCTGAGAGTCATGGTTGTATGCTGAGAGTCATGTTTACAACCAGAACATTATTGTTGTTGGTTGTGTGCAAAGCATTATGGTTGAGTGAAGAGCTTCATGGTTGCATCCAGAGCATCGTGGACTAAGCAGAGCATCATGGTTGTGTGCAGAGCTCCATGGTTTTGTGCTGAGAGACAAGGTTGTGAGCAGAGCATCATGATTGTGTGCAGAACTCCATTGTTGTGTGCTGAGAGTCATTGTTGTGTGCAGAGGGTCATGTTTGCGAACCAGAAAATTATGGTTGATGGTTGTGTGCAGATAATTATGGTTGAGTGCAGAGTATCATGGTTGCATTTAGAGTGTCATGGTTTTGTGCAGAGCACCGTGGCTGTGTGCAGAGCTTCATGGCTGTGTGCATTGTATCATTTTTGTGTGCTGAGAGTCATGGTTGTGTGCAGAGCATCGTCGTTGTGTGCAGAGCGTCAATGTTGTGTGCTGAGAGTCATGGTTGTATGCAGAGCATCATGCTTGTGTGCTGAGAGACATGGTATTGTGCAGAGCGTCATTGTTGTGTGCAGAGCGTTATGGTTGTGTGCTGAAAGTCATGGTTCTGTTCAGAGCATTATGGTTATTTACAGAGCGTCATGGTTGCTTGCAGAGCTTCATGGATGAATGCAGAGTGTCATGGTTGTGTGCAGAGCATCATGGCTGTGAGCAGAGAGTCATGGTTGTGTGAGGAGTGTCATAGTTGTGTGCAGAGCATCACTGTTGTGTAAAGTGCATCATTGTTGTGTGCAGAGTGTCATGGTTGTGTACAGAGCATCATGGTTGTTTGCAGAGAGTCGTGGTTGTGTGAGGAGTGTCATGGTTGTGTGCACAGCATCATAGTTGTGTGAAGTGCATCATTGTTGTGTGCAGAGAGTCGTGGTTGTGTGCAGAGTGTCATGGTTGTGTGCAGAGTGTCATGGTTGTGTGCAGAGCATCATGGTTGTTTGCTGAGAGACGTGGTCGTGTGGGGAGTGTTATGGTTGTGTGTAGAGATTCATGGCTGTGAGCAGAGAGTCATTGTTGTGTGAGGAGTGACATGATTGTGTGCAGAGCATCATGGTTGTGTAAAGCGCATCATTGTTGTATGCAGAGTGTCATGGTTGTGTGCAGAGCATCATGGCTGTGAGAAGAGAGTCATTTGTGTGTGCTGAGAGTCATGGTTGTGTGAGGTGTGTCATGGTTGTGTGCATAGCATCATGGCTGTGAGCAGAGAGTCATGGTTGTGTGAGGAGTGTCATGGTTGTGTGCAGAGCGTCATGGCTGAGAGCAGAGAGTCATGGTTGTATGCAGAGCATCATGGCTGTGAGCGGAGAGTCATGGTTGTGTGAGGAGTGTCATGGTTGTGAGCAGAGTGGCATGGTTGTGTGCAGAGCATCATGGCTGTGA
>PNEQ01082927.1:0-16963 GCA_003012365.1 Medauroidea extradentata | reverse complement strand
TTACCTATCGACGAGAGTGGCCATAACCACACTGTTTACACTTGATTTGGTGATTATCCCGCCCCCACTTGTGACTTGTTCACGTTAAATGCAAACCAAGAGTGGGAACAGCACTGTGAACCCAGGGAAAACATCTCACGCACACTCCTGGGGCCGCTGGGTGCCCCAGGAGAACCCTGGTGCAGAGATTCGGGCTTGCTACGTACTGGGCCCATGGCCTGGTACGACGACAATATAATGTTTGAAAGTTAATGGTTTTCAACACCGTAGAGAAATGTTCAGAACTTTAAGCAATGAAAGTCATAATGTGACTGACAATGAAAATCTCAACACACATCTTCGGTGTCAGTCTCATCAAGACAGGTCTGGTTGATGAAGGGGGCATGCTGAGATACTCATAATGATACTCTAAAGGGATGATCATCTTCTGGTATAGGCAACACAAGTCCTGATATTTAGCGTCTGAAATTATAAGTTTGTATCGATATGTTTTTTCAGGGATTACGGCCATTTTTCTTCGTATTAGTATTTTGTAGTGTAGACCAATGTTCAAAATCGGAAAATATAGGTTTTTTGACAACAAAATGGTCAGGGTTTTTTCTAGCCAGGGAAATAACCGTAGGCCACTGGGATGGTGCTAAAATAGACCTTTTCTTTATGAATGATGCAATGGTAAAGCGAACTGTCTGCTCCCGTGTAGGTATGCCCAACTAGCAAACATTTCAGCTGTATGCTTTTGATGTTAGGTAGTGAGTATGTAATGAGATACAGCGTAGAAAGCATGCACCTGTTTTTATTTTGCCCATGGCAGTTGTCACAATACAAGATATATCTCACTCTTCATTTGGAATAGCACGTAGCAAGTTTCCGAGCCAAATCTTCACACAAGTAGCTATTTCAACAGCCCCATTCATTCCATTTACTTCTCCCCAGAGAAAGCACGTTTCATTTTTGCTAGCATTTTCATACACTGTAAAAATTTTAGTGCATGTATTTTCTTGTGTAGGCTAGTATAACAATGTGCTTTCTGAATGTGGTGCAATAAGTACACATTGAAGATCAAAACTGGCAACAACTAATGATTTGTTTACCGTAGATTCTTCATCTTTCTTGTATTCCTAATAAGTTGTTTCTTTTTCTTTCTTGTGAGTTTTGAAGTTTACTTTGTCTTCTGTAATTAGTATGCCAACCTTTTTCGTGTTACTTATTTCCTCACATAGACAACATTTGTCACTCTTTCGTTTGTGAAATCCAATATTAAACTAATTAAATATATTTATGAAGACTTGTAGTGAGGCTACCTGTGTCATCCCTTGTTCAACCATATATTTTTTTTTATATTCTTCGTGCAATACATGTATATTTAGATGTGCAGGGAGATACCACCTGTTCGAGTTTACTCTATTGCAGTGTGATGGCACTGCTGGTATAGTCAGTATGAAGGTTTTAACCCCTTGAACAACTACTTCTGGTGTTTTAGTACAACTTGCCGCTTTTCCCTTTTCATCAGGTTTTCCTGTACATAGTTCTGTTGGATGATCAAGAGTGTATTGGAGTTTCTTCTTTGTTACATTCAATGTAGCCATGAGAAACTGCCTGCACACTTATACTTTCTTTCCATCTTTGTCAACATGGTGTTTGAGTGAATAGTTTCGCTTAGATGGATCATTCGTTGTACATCTTCTTACAAGTGTTTTTTCTATGTGTGCACAGATCCAATCTTTCTGTTGCTGGACTGTTAAAGATGTGTAATATAAAGAGAAATGTTTGTGTCTATGCTCTTCACTGATATCAGAACATCGTAAGTTGCAGTTTCGGCAAGGATTAGGTTTCATTGATTTTCCAGGAACTTTGTAACCATTGATGCTTGTGTAGGGTTCACCTCTTGCTCTTGCTTCTTTGCACTAGCTACGATAATCTATTTCTCCTTTACGTTTTTTCTTAGGAGGATCTCCAATCTTCTCAAGGTCTGAACAATTATATGTACAACTATCTACATCACTTGTTTTGGTTGCAGATATGGCCTCCTTATGTCCCTTGTATTGGCATTAGTCATTTACAGGTCTGTCCCGTTTTAATGTATTAGGGCCGATATTATAAACCTCTTTCGAATTACAACCAACTGCTATCCCCATAGAGAAAGCATTGGTGAGCAGTTGGTTGTCATTTGAAAGAGGTCTATAGATACGGTAGTCTTTTTATTAGTAAATTTCCTGTTCTTTTTTGTGTCTTTAAGATTAGCGCTAAATGGATACCTTCAATGCTGCTATCACTAAAGCAAGAAAAGTTTCGCCGTTACTTCTGTACCTTTAACAATGTCAAAATTGTTCGTATCTGTCCACTTTATCACTAACCACAAATCTTCTCTACCTATAATTGAATGGGGTTTAATTGTGTTCTTCAAAATCTTGCCTCAACAAGTTTCATACATCCTTATGAATGGAGTGACGTTACACTCCCTGAAATTATTAACATTTCTACCAATAACTTAATTACAGTTATGAAAATCGTTGCTCTTATAAAGTAACAAATTATCAAACAAAAACAAAACACTATTTCACAACGTACCGTTTAAAATAGTCGATACATAAGAGGTCAAGTGACACACAACTTGCTATGGCCTAGCAAAAACTAGTTCTAGAAAGGAAAATGTAATGTGTAACAAGGTTCCAAGTGGCAGTTGGCACCTTATTACACATACAGTTTACACTACAAAACTGAACAGCACAATGAAAATAGGTGCCAACTGGCAGATAGCTCCTTTTAACTAATTTTGATGAGTAAGCCATAGTAATATAAAAGGTTATAAACGGTAGGTGACTCCTTAATATATATTTGAAATATTATGTGACGTTGGATACCACCCACCCTGTCTCCTAAACTACTAAAGCTACAGTTGCCCCCTTTATACACAACATGTAGGCTCACGTGACAAGTGAAGTAGCCCACATAACTAATTTCCTACGAAAATGTTGGTTGACCCCTTTTTACAAAACAGGGACGAAAATACATAACAAAAAAATAAAAAATAAATAAAAATAAATTAAAAATAAATAAATGAATTAATACAAAAATTAATTAATAAAAAACAAGTAAATAAATAAATAATTAAATAAATAAGTAGCTTCAAACGAAAAGCCATATTTCTAACACACTACAGCTCAATTTTCTGGTTATGGGCGAGCTCCTTAAAAGGCATTGGCGTACAAAATTATTACATGTTACACAATTTTGGTATACTTTTACGCCTTTAGATAGATGTTCTCAAAAATTGGGGCATATTGTGATGTAAAGTACGCTTACTCGTGATTCACTAGTTGGTTACTACTACAGTCAAAGATAATGTTTATAATGTTGTACAAGGTGTCGAGATCAGTTTTGTTAAATAATATTTGTATTTCATAATAATGAAATAAATAAAAAATTAAAAATTTTACACCTTTGAAAGTGACAAAATTTAACAGGGTTACACGAAATTTACAACATAATTACATAATAACTTAATTCCTATAATAATGCAAAATCTATAATTTTTTTTACTAGCACGCTATAAATTCAGGCAACACATGAACATACAAAATGCATGCACTTTTACAAGACTAGCGAGCCGGCCCCATTACATAGTCGGTAAGGAGCAAGTCTGCGTTGTGTGGGGTCCTAACTGGAAATACTTGTTAAAAGGTCCACAAACTATTGTCGCCACCTACGAGATTAGTGAATAAATTATCGTAAATCACAAAATGGAGTTTTAGCTTAAAAGTAACTATATCTACCTACGTAGTGTTATTAATTTTCGCATATATCTGCTTCCGTTTGTAATTTCTGTAATGAAAATATAACCAACATGCGAAAGTATGGATCTCTACCATTCTAAAGTTACAAATTCAAACAAATATATTCAGTACTTTTAATGTTACCATTTCAGTAACGCTGAAAACATCACTGTTGCGCATTTGTACATGTGCGTGTATTGTGGACATTTCGAAAATAATTTTATTGCACTACAAATACACAACAGTAAAGATTTGAACAATGAAGATTCTAAATCAGGGAAAAACTCCAATGGCTAAGTTAAAATGCATGTCAGCTGCTCCAGTCCTGTACCAAAAGAAAAAAATTAACTAAAATGTACCATACATTTCCTGAACTTGGTTTGAAACAGGCATGTTGATCAGTAGTACACGAAAAGCTGTAATCGCTAATTAATTACGCATGTTTAACCTAAAGAAAATTTTATGGCAGAAGGTAAGATCATCCTAATTGTTTCGAAACGGTTAAGTCAACTTTAACTTCAATGTTAGAAATGTTATAAATATATTATGTAAAATGAAATAAAGATGATGAATATTAGTAGCCTTATTGGGGTGAGTAAATTGAACAATCGCAGTAGTACATCTGAATTAAAAAAACTTAACAAAAAAATCTTTAAAAGTTATTTATTGTGCTGATAGCTTTGCCATTAACGATTTTTTTTGTAATGTGTATGATTTATAAAATTTTAAAGATTCCAAATTTTTGTGAAACATGATTGTGACTCATAAAATTAAAGGACTACTTATGATTTTCCAGAGCCAACATAAATATAAAGACATGTACATGAAGAAGGTTAAAAGAAAAATTTTTTTAATTATCACAATTCACTTTAAGACATAAATTATTTTAAAAATATAAAATTTCTTACGTATGTAATACATTTTTATTTATCAGGAAACTCCTCAAAAGGCACCATTTTACATATCTAAAATCAAAATTATTTGGGGGGGGGGACACCTGGACCCCCACTTTTAGCTTGGGGTGTATGCATACACACTTTTTAAGGCATAACCCCCCCCTTGGTTAAAATGGTGGTCCCCCCCACTATTTGCACCCTCCTGAATCAAAATTATTCCGGCCCCTCTGTAATTCACATAGATGTAACATTAATATTATCAATCTTAAAAAAAAAATCATTATTTTTTCAGGAAAAGCCACTTAACAAAACTGTAGTCTAGTTAGACATATACATTGGTAAGTCAACTCCAGATTCTACGACCCTGAGAGGTTCCCAGAAAAAGGACTTATTTCGGAGCGATCATTATAATGTTTTGACCAATTTTTGGCGATCCCAAACCTAAACATTATAAACATTTTCAATTTTTCTCGTAAAATCCGTGTTCTGTCATCTCTGGGGGACAAATTACAAGTTGTTCTGTGAAATATAAATGTCATTATCGGCGCACACATCCGCAATATTAATTTTTTATGGTAATAATAATAATAATTTATTCAATAGGCAGACACATTCTGGTTGAAAGGGTATTATGAAGAACTCCATACGCGTGCGCACAGGGAGTGCAAGGGGTGCAGTTGCACCCTCAATTGCACTGCAATTTGCTGCAGTTTTCACTTTTAAGGCATAATTTTTCCTAAAAATGTTACAGTTTCTTACAGTGGTAAAGTCTTTGCTTGGTTCGGAAACTCCTTAAATAGTGCCATTTTGCATCTTAAAATCCAAATTATTTTAGAGGAGTGGCTCTGGACCCCCCTTTTTTAAATTGGGGTGTGTGTATATATAATTTCTAAGGCACACACCCACCTTAACATAAACCTGTGTACGCCTATGTCTACAACCCTACGTCGGCAAAAAATTAAGTATAAATTGCTTGTTGCATACATTCTAATGCCCATAACATCCGTTTTCTCAAGTTGTCAGAATACTGCAACCCAATTTATTGAAATAATTTATTTGAACAGACGGATGCATTTTAAATTTACGGATACACTGGAACAACATTTAATTTGGCTCAAAATAAAGCATAAAGGTCGCGTGCAACGTCCACGTTCGCAATTTGTCGGGCTATTGTAAGATTGTTGCTTGAAATAATTTATTTTAGTAGGCAGGCACATTCTGAATGAAGGTATATCCTGGATGAACATCTGTGACTTTTCTTCAACACAAAGTTTAGCACAAACATTAAGCCGCGGCTCCTGGGTATGAAAGTATAATATACGGCTGGTGTAAATTTAAATATTTTTATGGTAAAATTAGTTTGAGCGAAACATTTAGCAGACACCTGTATCAATCCCGAAAACTTGTCTATTTAAAATCAGTATTATTTTAATACCAAGGGAATCATAACTTGCGTTACAATCCACAATAATATCACATATTTTCATTACGTTAATATTGTATATGGATGGTACCCAAAGGCAGGGTATCATACCCTGAGTGCGGCTTCTGTCTGGGCACATGGTATCTGCACACACTCAAGAATGACACGGAATAAGGTCCTACAATTGAGAAGCGACAGAATGAGAAATGCGGGGGAAACTGGAGAACTCGAGAGAACCAGCCGGCCAACGGAAATGTCCAACACGTCGGGGACCAACCCGCCGAGGATCAAACCTGTATCGCCTTGGGTGGGGTCCGTCCATAAAGTTTCTACATTTCGAAAAACTGGAAGAGCTCCTGTTTCACCAGTTCGTATTTGCACCACAACAAAGATTTAGCACTTACATTTTATACAAAACAGGAGAAAATATATTTCTTAAAGCCGAAATTTAGTTCCATGATGCTGTCTTGAAAACTAGTTCATCATTTCTTGCGCTAAATAACTAACAGATATATGTACACCTCGATGTTGGACTGAAAGCGAATATTTATTTTTTATCGTCACCTGAACATATCCTAATCCTATAGTTCATTCACCGAGATCTGAGAGTTGTAGTTTGTAAACAAGAGTGCGTGGTACTAGTATAAGCAGTAAAGGGTGTACAAGCTACTAACCAGCACGCATTGGTGCAGTGTGACGAGAGTTATTTTGGTGACTGTTCAAGCAAATGTTCGTATTGTTATTAAGTTGTCTGTCTTTAGTTTTGCAGTGGTTTCAAAAATATATTTTTAATGCAAATTAATACAAATATAAAAAATTCATTCCTACAGTTTTAACATGTATATATCATCGTTTGTGTTTTGATTTTTCTGTTGCAATACACCAAACTGATTTTTAGATTTTTGCCCTTGAAATATTGCATATTTTGTTTCAAAATAAGCCAAAATGAGGCAAAATAATTTTTACTAGGAAACGGTACATTATTTTAAAAAACGCTCAGGCAAAGTTGTGTATCATATGACTGCACACAGTCACAAATTTTTTCAAAGCATTTGGTTAAAAAAATTTAAGATATTTGCAATTTTTTGAAATAAATGAAAGATTGTGACCTTAACTCAGACACAAAAAGAGGCTATTTATAAGTTTGATGTGTCTGTGTGAAGTTGTGTGTCTTCTTGTGGCACCGTAGATCCTAAACAAATGGACAAATTTTGATACTGATTTTTTTTTTGTTTGAAAGCTGACGTGATGGAGATTATTCTTAGCTATAATTTATGAAAATCTGTTCAGGCGTTTAGATATTGCCTGTTTTCTAGTTATTGAAAGGATGTGAGCAACTTCTACTGGTCTGTTTTTAGTATCCTGTGACTTCTATGATATTAAAATAACATGATCACATTGACCTAATGTTGCAGCATCATCTGGAATCTGCAGGATTTCCAGCGCCTCATCAATTTACAGTTTTTTTTTTAATTTTTAATTTAAGTTGTACTTCTCTGGCAGTGTTTTAATCAGACAGAAACGTCAGCTGTTAATGTGTTTCACTGTTATATTCGAGCGTAAGTAAATACATATATGCCCAACTAAGGCTGTTACATACTGTTTATTCACTTATCTATCATATATTGTGATACGTACACTGCAAGTTTGATAGAGTAATTATATCTACAACACGTGTAACATGAATAATTTCAATTACATTTAAACATCACATAATGTCTATGAAATGGTTAGAGTCTATATATCTTATGTGAAGGTTTTGTTAAACAAGTTTGATGTAAATATTGTTAATGTGTCAGTTGCACAATACCAATGGTTTGATAATGTTAATGAACGTCTATTACTTAAAACATTGTGCACCAAACATTGAAAATGTCAATGTCAAAAATTATCAATATATCTAAATATGTAACAGCCCTACTGTCATTTTATCAAGGTTCTTCATAGCTATCTCATTTACACTCATAGGTTCCCGCGACTCTGTGTGTTCACACTCGCCTAAACACCAACAATTTCTGCCTCATATTCTATGCTCAATACCTGTCTGCCTCTACTCATGGTGAGCATTCTGGACACACCTGATTAAAAGCTGCAATCACGTGAACACTGCACGTTTTCATTGACAGACCTTACCTTCAATCACATACATGTGCTTTGTGCGCTCTCACTTGAATGCAAATAGACAGTAGTCACAATTAAGCTGGAAAAACAAAATTTAAACACCTGTTTAAGACTCACAAATGTTTGTGTCGCACTTCAGCGATATTTTACATGAAAAAATTGATTAAAACTAATTACAGCTATATAATTAAAATTAGCATTTCACCCACCTAATGTTTATAAGTCAAGCGGATACATCTTTCTTACAGCACAGCAAATTTGCACTGATCATTTTCTTTCCGCCGATCGACAGCAGTTTCTCTAATAGTGCAAACGATCATTCAGAGGATTCGTGTTTTTATAATTAAAAAAACTCTGATGGGAAGATAAATCACTACACGCAGTGTAAACAGGTACAATTCTGGTGAAAGTGGTTGGTTTACTGGGTGGCGAGAGTGCACAGTTTCCTGTTGTTTGGCAGGGATAGTAAAACTTAACCTCTTCCACCAGACCCTCTGGGGCAAGGGTCCTTCCATAGAATAAGCTGATTCAGCACTTCCACACCAAGGACACAGTTTAGTACCCCAGCTTTCATCAAAAACCTGTTTTCACTTCCTAGTCATGCGTTATATATGTCAACGGTGATGTTAGCTCAGTTGCATATTCTAGAGGCGTGCATCACAAAATTCAACACCAACATCAACAACTATATTTCTGTTTCGAAAGTTATGAATGACCGAAAACAGTTCACACAGAAAATCTCCAATATAAACAAATTAATTTTGAAAAACTTCAGCAGTGAGTCAAAAGTGTCCATTGGACACATTCCTCCTTCATGTTTAAAATCGTAAATAGCGTAGACTTCGGAATGCAATTCTGCTGAGCGATTTCAGTCTTGGTGATCTTGTTTTCCAATACTTCCTGGACGATCTCATACGTCTACATAAGAGTCGGGGATGAACCTGTTTCCAGTAATTTCCTTAATAAAAACAGTCCGGAAGTCCGAAATCCAAATCAAATATGAATAGCAAAGGTCTAAACGTTATAAAAAATAATAATAGTAATAAAAAAAAGGAACCAAAAGTTTCTGAATCTAAAAAACAAAAACTAATCAGATCATAAGTTGTTATGTCACAGGTACAAAGAAAGCCTTGCCTAACCAAGACATGAGAAATCGAAAGCGCGGAAAAAGTTATGGCACTTAAGTGATGAAACAGGGGTTGAGAGGCCATTCCAGAGCTACGCAGAAGTGAAAAAAGGGAAGAGAAGGGGGGGGGGAAGACTGCGGTGAGGTAACATCTATTTTTAAAACAAACATACGTGTGCAGCAGAACATTTCTCGATAAAAAGAACTGCAACCAATGCAACCGTAATAAATACAGCATAAATTTTTTTGCTACTTTACTTGCATTTAAATACTAATTTTTTTTTTTTGGCAAATTTATTTAAATTTTTCACTGTTCTTGCGCGAGAAGGGTTGTTACTTCGAGGGGGTCATTGCCGGGGTCGTGGGGGGAGAGAGAGAGATTCTGGTCAGCGCTTAACAGCTAAGTCTTTAGCACTGGTGAGGGGTGATATGATGAAAGTATGGAGAAGTGCTGGAATGAAAGGGCGGGGGAAATGGGAGATCCGCGAGAAAACCCGACGGCCAGCAGCATCGTCCGGCACGATTCCCACATGCAAAAATCCGGGGACCAACTCCACTGGGAATCGAACCCGGATCGCCTTGGTGGGAGGCGAGAGATCTGACCCCTTGGCCACCGTGGCCCCGCAAGGTCGTGGAGTCAGATATTGATATTAAAACACATTGTACACATTCTTTGACGTGTTAATCCAATTATGGTAAACATTAAGGTAGCTTATTACTTGGATAGTCCGACTGCTTGGCTCGGTGGTTAAAGCTCCTGGCTGCTGGTTCAAGGGTCCCGGGTTCGAGCCCTGGCTGGAGAGGTCAATATTTATAGTTGACTCTCCAGTTTCAAGAATAGGTGTTATGTTGTCCCTTCATATATATGCAGCGGAAGACATTGGCGCACCACTGTCCAATCACCTTGCCTAATCGGAATTGGAGGGCTTTCTTCACCCGGGGCTGGAGGCCTCCGGGATTCTAAACATCCCATCACCATCCATAACTTAGATATATTGAAGTCTAATTTAAAATATAATGTCACAGCTATTTAGGAACAGGGATGTCGAGAGGAGCAACTGCATAGAGGCCCGGGACCAAGAAGAGTCCAAACGATGTTGAGGGAAAAAAACGTTATCTACTATTAAAAATGTTTGCTAAATGTACCATGCATACAGGCGATTGATATGGAAATAATACTTGATTAGTAACTGGAAAAATGAAAAAGCTAATAATAATAATAAAATGGATCTCGGATGGTAAGGGCAGGGGCCTGGAAACCCTGCCGGCGGCCGTGTTTAGGAATTAGTTAAATTATTAGCAAATTAATTTTATTTTAATATTTCCTTTTTAAAAAATAATAATATACTGCGTCCCATTATTTAATTCTGGTCTTAGTGCGTGTGGAAGTCTGTATATTCAGTTTTATTTGGGTATAAGGATTTTACTTCCGTACTTCAAAATGTACTAACAGGATGTATGTGAAACTAAGGTTGCGACCTGCACTGAACATAGTTGCAGACTTTCCACCAATAAAATTATATGTTCACCGATTAACGTCCCATAGTAAAAACCGTTCAAACGGCGGGAAGTTTGCACGCTATTTCAACGGCAATTTATGCGCGCTTCAAGGTCCACCTTCCTGATCCGTCGCTTTTGAGCCTCTCACGCGCGGTAGGTGGCGCCCTTAAGTTACTTTGCAGTACTTCTAAATAATACTCGTAGGCGTCTCGACGCATATACTGAAGACAACCGGCGGTATCACACCGGCTTGCCGTCCTTCGCGGCACGACGATATTTCCAAAAGGTGTCCCGACGCCTAAACTGTCGTGCGGCGGCAGCAGTCCTGCGCCTCAACGTCGTCTTCCGTGGCCCGAAAATATCTGTCAGAAAAAAATTTTTAAAATATGTTACCAAACCTCTCCTTGCTTCTGTTTGGCGCCAATTTCCCAGTCGCTTGCTCTACAGCTTCCGAATGTTGGTCCCGCCCCTCAAGGACAGAAATTTCCTGCCATTGCCGTATTTATTACAACAATTATTTAATTTTACAATGTTACACTTTGACAACTACCCTAAATGTTTTTCTTAATACCTAAATTCCTTGTGGGGTTTCGTGAACGTGGGTGGGGGCGAGAAGACCCAGACGCCTGCCATGTGCACCTCAGGGGTGTTAGATAATAACTCCAAAATGCTGGTACTGACACCACAAAAAAGCTGGTACTTTAAAAGAAAACCTGGTACGTGGTAAAAAATTCGCAAATGCTTACAGACACGAAAAATATGAAATATTAAATCATGTCTTAAGTATTTTAACAGAAAAAAATATATTGAAAATATTTACAGAATACTTCTAGTTAACAAAAAATCACAGGTTCACGTCTACCCTTAGAGTAAATATGTCTACCACAGATGTTAGCTAAAGAGAACGCAAGTAAGTGTTGTCAACGGCAACGCCCAACACTAGGCAAAGCTTGGATAAGGCAACTATATGCGCAAATTCATACTCAGAATTCAGTAGACGTTATGTCATACAAAAAAAAACTTTTTGTGTTGAAAGTTTCTGCTGAAAATACGGTTTAATTATGCATTTTAATTCTAATGAATGCAAAATAATGAAATCCTGGTACTTTTGCGTACCAGGACGAAAGTATCCTGGTACATGGTACAGCACCCTGAAAACTGGTACGTGTACCAGGATCCTGGTACGTCTAACACCCCTGGTGCACCTGCTAGTTTCCACAAAGATAAAATATATACATTAATGTTCTTCCTAAATAAGATTATGTACATAGATAATTGCTTATGGAAGTTGCTTCATCGGCATACTGACATGTTGATGAGAAGAATGAATGGTGGTAAGACATGTTTATTATTATATCCAGCTTTTATGATGATGGCTATTGCCCTTATTGATTAGGGTGGCGTCCATATGGCGCGTTATAAACAGAAATAATAAATATATATTTTTTTTTTTTTCACGGTGTTCTACATAGCAAAATTTTGCAAGAAAGGTCTACTTTGTTATTTAATACGTACACACTGTACTAACTTTATTATCCTGGGCATAGTCAGGCTTGTATGGAATGTAGGACTTGATAAATTAAATGGAAGAAATAAAAAATGTCCTAGTTTGTTTTACGTTAAACCTGATCAAAATAATACACAATAATGATACAACAAGTCTCTATATGCAATTCAAAACTCTGTACTTCAATACTTACAATTACTATTTACAATTGACCATCCTGTCAATGCCTTTCTCCTTCAAACAAAATAGTCCTCAGATTACATGTGACTGTTCATTTAAAATGTCGCTTTCCAGAAATCTCTAACTATTTACAGTAATAGTCTAACCTGTTCATCATTTCACACCCGCAAACGCACCGTCCAAACCAGGGGCGTCATTTCAGGTTTTTCTAGGGGGGGGGGGGGGCAAGATTTTGTTTTCCGGCGACAGTGACCTTGTTGCATATTTTTATTAACTAAGCATGTATAAATTAGATACTTTAATAATAAAACTTCAGATTTATGTACTTAAGTTAGCATTATTTAAATTTTAAAATACAAAAAATATATTTATACACATAAAATTCTAAATCCAGGGGTGGGGGCATTTCCCCCCCCCCTTGTAGCCCCAAATGACGCCCCTGGTCCAAACACGCTCCAACTGTTTTGCCGCCGCACGCACTTGCATGTCGCAGATTGCTGTAAATTGTGATAATCATACGCCCCAGCCGGCGCCATCATCGTCTTCGCTGCCTGTCCGCCACTAACATTCACACGCTGTACAGGATGCCGCTACCACAGTCCGAAGTGTCCATGACGGAACTTTCAGCGATGGGCGGGGTGATACCGCCGGGCATCTTCAGTATATGCCTTGAGACGCCTACGACGAGTGTTATTTAGAAGTATTGCAAAGCATCATAAGTTATAGTGGCAGACCGCTGACGACGCCGTCGCCTTCGTAACCTCTGACGTAATTCAAATATACGTATTGCAGAGACTAGCGGCCATATAATCATTAAGAACAATACCGACAAATCCTGTAAAGTAACGGTCATGCCAGGAGAGGGAAGTAAAATCCTCATGCCCAAATAAAACTGAATCTACAGACTTACGCACTAAGATCAGAATTCAATAATCGGACGCATCATTATTATTTTTTTTAGAAGGAAGCATTAAACAATTTTAACTGGCTAAGAAAACTAATTCCTAAACAGTGTCGCCGGCAGGATTTCCGGCAGGGGCGTCATTTGGGGCTACAGGGGGGGTCAAATGCCCCCCCCCTGGATTTGGAATTTTACATGTATACAGTTTTTGTATTTTTTAACGTAAATAATGCTAACTTAAGGACATAAAACTGAAGTTTTATTATTAAAGTATCTAATTTATACATAGTTAATTAATTAAAAAGATGCAACGAGGTCACTGTCGTCAGAAAACCAAATCTTGCCCCCCCCCCCCGGGGAAAAACCTGAAATGACGCCCCTGATTTCCGGGCCCCTATACAAAGTAAGTCTATGACTGTAACTGAAAAAAGAAGCTACCAGCTTAACTGACAGGCCTACTTTCCTCAAAGTGGGTGCAATTAACCCTGAAGGTTAAAATCGTTAATGTACATCTAGGAATATTAAATAATTATGTTAATTAAGACAATATCAACGGGATATTAAAAAAATAAGTCAGTTTACTACGCAGTATACTCGTAATCGGTATGATTAAAACTATGATGTCTTTCTATCATTAAGATAAAAAGTGGTCACATAGATTTCAAAACATTACAAAATAATGAATGAAATAAACAAAAGCCCAGCCAACTAACTAGAATATGTGAGAGATGAGAAATATTTACACTGGCTTTTAGTTACATGGGTGTTATCATACTGAAAATAAAGATGGAGACGAAATGGCAGAAATAACATTTTAAGCAGTGCTCACTTTATTGTGAACAGCCCGTACCGACATATTACACACACAAGCACAAGATCAAACATGAATCGTGATCGTGCGATCGCACGAGGCACGGAACTTCCTTGCTTCCTCTACTGGAACTTCCTTGCTTCCTCTACTACTAACAGGCGCGTGGTCGCGTCACGATGACTCATACTCGGCGAGTGACCGACACATAATACGCTCGCAACAGTAGGCAGCATTATCTCCTCAGATGTGACGCCAGCAGATGTACTGAGTCACACAACACATGGCCTTGCGGGACGCTTCGCGTACCAGACAATTATAGCCAAATAGAGTAAAGAGAATTTGTACTTTCCAATCAATTTGGCACGATTTTCTGCGGGGCACAATAGCAACACCGGATTATTTAAAAATATATATATAAAGAAAATTAAGGGCGCCGCCTACCACGTGTAAGACTTAAAAGCGCGCATCAAATGCCGTATCGCCTCAACGAGCCAAGCGCTGAACTAGCTTGCAAGCTTCCCTCCGAAACTGTTTTTACTATGGGACTTAATGACCATAATAATTTCATTGTTAGAAAGTTTGCAACTAAGCTCAGTGCAGGTCGCAATACAAGTTTCACATAATCTGGTTTATACATTTTAAGCTCGGAAGTCTGAAACGGCCGGTTTTAGCCATGTTGGAGGGCTTAGCAACAGTGTTTTTAATGAACATGGCGTTTTAGCAATGAGGTAGCGACCTTGTCTGAAGTTTGTTTTCTTTTCGCACGTTGGCACAATGGGCACACATGGAATATTTTCGTAGAAAAAAAAAACCTGTTTACGAACACACTGCAACGCATTTTAAGTGAGAGGTAGGCAGCTGCCTTAAGGATGTTCCAAGTACGACAAATTCGTAATTTTATATTTGTATGAAATAGTGTTAGTTTTGTAGACGATCCTTGTGAGTGCAGTTTCCTCTTACGAAACTATTTTAGCTCTCATAGTTTTCTCATAACGGCGCGTCAAAGTCAAAATTTGTGTGTTCTACTGCCATGCAAATAGTAAAAAAAAAAATTACATACTTGAAATAATTCACAGTGAAATAACATACTGTGGGCTACGTAATAACAATTTTAAAAAATCCCATCAACTGTTCTTGTAATTAAAAAAAAAATTGTTGAATTTGCAACATTTTCTGCAATTTTACGATTTTTTTAAAATTGAAAATATTACGTTGTGGTTTTTAAATGTTTAATTGCATAGCTCACGGGATGTAAGTTCACAGTGAATTACTTTAAGTAGGTCAGTTGGTTTTCACTATTTGCATGGCGGCGTAACCATCAAAATTTGACTTGACGCCCCATTATGAGAAAACTATGGGAGCTAAAATAGTTTCGTAAGAGTAAAATGTACTCACAAGTATCGTCTACAAAACTAACACTATTTCATAAAAAAATAAATTATGATTTTATCGCCGCCTACCACGCGCTTAGAATGCGAACTGGGGTATTCTATGCGCCCTTTGTGCCGACGTACGAAAAGAAATACTTGGTCAGAATGTCGTTGCTAAAACACCATGCTCATTAGAAACACTTTCTAAGCCCTCCACCATAGCGAAAAACTGCCCGTTCAAACTAACCGGATATATGTGAAACAGATTGAGACGTGCACTGCACGTTGCTACAGACTTCCAATCAATGTACGGTAACTATATGGCCACCGCTTGAAGTCGCATACGAAAAAATGGATCGACGGGAATCTTGCACACTTGTTCAGCTCGTAGTGACTATGTAGCATTTTACGAGCTTCAACGTCGTCCTTACAGCTCCGTCGCTTTTGAACATCTACGAGCGGGTAGGCGGCGCCCTTAAGGCGGCAGCCTACACCACATTTTAAATGCGTTACAGTGTGTTCGTAAACACGGTTATTCTACGAAAATATTCCATGTAAGCTCGTTGTGCCAACATAAGTAAAGAAAACATACTTCAGACAAGGCCGGAACCTCACTGTTAAATCACCACGCTCATTAAAAACACTGTTTCTAAGCCCTCCGACATGGCTAAAAACGGCCTTTTCAGACTTCCATACTTCAAAGTGTACTAACCGGATGTATGTGAAATTCAGATTGCGACCTACACTGAACTTAGTTGCAGGCTTTCCACCAATAAAATTATATGGTCACTGCTTAAGGTTGTTCAAGTGGGGAAAAAACATAATTTTATACTTGTATGAAATAGTGATAGTTTTGTACACATTACTTGAGAGTACACATACTTCTAACGGAAAAAAATTAGCTCATATAGTTTTCCCGTAATGGCACTTCAAATTAAAATTTGCGTGTTTTTACTTCATACAAAACTTGAAAACCAGATAACATAATGAAATGAAAAAAATCACATCAAAACCACATGTCCTGGTCTATGGCTTGTAGCATTTAAAACCAGTTACAAAAATATTTATGTGAAATAAAAAATTTCAAAATTTGAAATTTTTTTTTGGTACTTTTAGAAATTTATTTTAAACACAAAAATATTTTATAATGGGTTTCTATATGCTTCAAGCCGTGGACGGTGACGTGTAGTTTTGATGAGATTTTTTCCATTTCATTATATTTACTGGTTTTCAAGTTTTGTATGAAGTAAAATTATGCAAATTTTGACTTTGAAGTGACATTACGGGAAAACTGGCTGAGCTAATTTTTTTTCGTTAGAGGTAAATGTACTCTTCAGTAATGTCTACAAAACCTA